>JAMXBB010000009.1:52751335-52846033 GCA_024138015.1 Lumnitzera littorea | reverse complement strand
GTGAGTGAAGGCTACGTAAATCTACTTACAATCATATGTAGAATTCGTTTTTTATAAAACTACTAATGGATATATCATTATATTTTAAAGACGAAACGCGGAGTTTTGTTATGAAATAAGTTCTAGTATGATACTCGGATTTGATTGTACCGATGTATCTCCAACCTTGACTTCGGAAGGTGTTAAATCTGAGTTGCATACAGTACTTGGTCACCTACATGTATTTGTTTAGCATACTGATTGTCATGTATTCATTTGATTGAACTTAATTATTGTATAACTTGATTGATGTATGGTTAAGGGGATTATCTCACTAAGCTAGTTAACTTATACCCTTATAGCCTCTTTTCATAGGTAGAGTGATTTGTAGAGTGGGGCCGTCGCATGCCCGAGGTTAGTATTCTACATGGGGTCAATGTGGCAGTAAGATACAATTAGAGAGTACTTATGATAGTTTATAAAGCTGATTATGTAATCGAGTGATATTAGTATGACTTAAGAAATGCTTTAGATTTCTTATCTATAAATTCTTATATAAATAGATTATATGTTATGTTTCTATATTTTATTATTGTTATTATGAAATGATAATACTTATGCTTGTGCACTCTTAATTGTTAGTTGTAGCTGTAGCTGTAGCCTTATGTATTGTATAAAAGGGTCGTCGATTGTAAGGAAATTCAATCTGCAATCCTTTGTATGGTATACAACAACTGCCACGACTAACCCCCTCGAGTCGTGACAATATCCTCCTGCAAAAGCAATTATAAGGGTATAAGCTAGAAAGCTTAGTAAGCTATCTCTCAACTTTATAACAGATAAGTTATTCAACAATTAATTTACAAGCATATGAATGCATGAACAAGCATAATGCTACACAAATACACATAGTTAACTAGGTACTTCATGTAACTTAAATTTAATACCCTCCGAAGTTAGGGTTGGAGTATACACGGTACCAATCAAATCTGAGTATCATACCTAAACTTATACAATTACCAAACTTTATGCTTCGTATTAAAAATAAAATAGTATATCCATTTTCAATTTTAAATGAAACTAAGTTCCAAATATAATTGTGAGTAAGCTCGTGCAGTTTACACTCACTTTTAAACAGAGGCCTTTGGACTCAACCCTCAACTAGATGATTGGCACCTCTAATGTCTAGTAATCTCGTGAGCCAAGGTAAGGTCATATTATACGAGTACACCGTACTAAACATTTCAATCATAATTGTACAATCAACCCCCGCATGGCCTTTTGCTATCTCTGTATGATATGACGGCCAGAATTATTAGAATGTGATGCATGATTATGCATGACTTAGTGTAGTTTGATTAAGCTAGATATACTTAAGTCTAATTATTATGTAATCAACCAATATTACAAACAATCAATTCTTTATAGATATCTATAATGCATTAACCAATTCAATTTCATATATTAAAGTATCTTTACTCCATATACAATCATCAATCACATGCTTACTCCATACCTTCATTTATCAATAGGATTAAAAATTCATTAACTATAAACATAAACATGTATGGAATCATTAGGAATACTCACTCAACTATAATAGTAATCTCGAATCGTAGTAATCCATGGGGAGGTCAGTATCCATATTAAGATTACTTGACATTTAGGGAATATGAAAAATAATGAGTATTTAAGTGAAATAACTAAGCTATTCGCATATTTAGTAATAACTACCTAAACTAGTTATTAATTCAAACAAAATCCCCAGTTTGAGCCTTTTCATCAATTACATATAATATTTTCATTTCAATTCCAATTATTGTAAACTTATAATTCATCTTTATCGTTTTCGGACGTATTTTCATATAATGGGGTTCGTTTTGAACGTTATAATCCGTATTTTTCATTAGGGTCTAAAAATATTACAAATTTATTATTTTGAGTTAAATATTTATAAATTATTAATTTAAGCTTTTCTTTGTGGATTTAAGGTTTAATAAATTTTTAAATTTTATATTTTTGAAATTTTACTATTTTTAAGTTTATTTTATAACAATTTACTTATTATACTATTTTTAAGGTTAAAATTCACATTTAAACCCCCTTTTTTTTACTGTATTTATAATTTTCCATTTAATTAATTATTATTTTATTATTATAATTATTTTAATTTGTGAAATTAATTATTTAAATGAAGATGCTGATGTGATAGCTCCTCATTGTTCTACGTGTTATTTTATGATTTTTCATATTTTTCCAATTTCCATGATATTAATAATAATTATATTTATTTATCTATTATTATTATTTACTAAATTTTATAAATTAATTCCATTTTCCCACTTTAATGCTCATGGCATGTATTTATATATATATATATATTATATTGCTTTAATTAAGGATTTAGTATCTTAGTATATTTATACTCTTTATGTTTATAAATATTTGAGGGTTATCTCAATTCATTTATTAGTAATTTTACGTGATTATGCATATTAGTTGGTAATTATAACCAATTAGATTTTTATCACTATTGAGGTAAATCTATTTATTTTATAAGCTTAAGGTTATAGTTTTAGGGGTTTTGTTATGTTCAAGTTTAATCTCTTGTGTTTATGCATATATAGGATTTAGAGTTTTTGTATGTAATTAAGATTTTGATTAAGATTGTAAGGTTTTTCTTATTTATAATATATTCAAATTTATAATTTAATAAAATTTTTAACTTATTTAGTTTTATCGACTCATGAAGTTATCTAGGGTACTTAAGTCCAACTTAAGGTTCAAACCAAAACTTTATAAGGTTTATAGGTGTACTCATATAACATGACCTTACCTTGGCCTGCAAGATTACTAGGTGTTAGAAGTATTAACTACTTAGCTAAGGGTCAGGTCTAGAGGCTTTCGTTTAGGAGTAAGTGTAGATTGCGGGGGCCTACTCATAATCATACCTGAAACTTAGTTTTTAAAACTAGAATTGAAGCAGACTATTTTATTTTAGATATGACATGCGAAGTTTTGTACTTATGTGAGTACAAGTATGGTACCCATATTTGATTGGTGTTGTGTATTCTCCAGTCTTGACTTTGAAAGATGTTAAATCTAAGTTACATACAGTACCTGGTCAATTATATGTATTTGTTTGCCATTCTACTTGTTCATAGATTTATATGTTTAAAATTAATTATTAAATAACTTGCTTATCTGTATGGTTGAGGGATAACTCATTAAGGTTTATAGTTTGCAACCTTATAGGCTTCTATTACAGGAGGACTTATTCATAGTACTTTACTAAAGCATGTTCAAGGTTAGTTAGGAACTTTTGGGATTGTGTGTTCTAAAGAAGAGAGCTAAGTGAATATATATAGTAGACTCCTAGTTAGAACTCCTTTAATACTTTATAGTATGATATTCAATGGTTATGTAAACTAACTCTCTTCATTACTCTAGCGTATCTATTAGTATTTTAAGACTTGTGGCTTTGTAATACTTATCCAGTGAGACTACAGTATGAAATCTTATATTATTATATGTTTTGTGATATTATCATTGTTTATTTAACTCTTGGGTAATTAGTTGTAGTAAAAACCTTATATGTTGTATAAAGAGTCATTGATTAGAAAGTAAAACCAATTTATGGTCTTTTATATGATACATGACACCTATCACAACTAGACCCCCCCTTAGGTCATGACATATTACTTGTCCTTGACCAATCCAACCAAAATTTATATGAATTTAAATGTTACACCAACGTCAATGATCTTAAAATGGTACATATAGTTCGAATGTTGAATTATGGTAACTACACTACTAAGATACCCTAGTCAAGATAACAAAGTAATTTGTTTAAGTAGTAAAATCCTTCTAGATTGTATTGTTAGAAATTGCTTTCTAGTAGAAAATTTCTCCATTTACTAACCTTCAAATAATTTTAGATTTATTCTAAAGCGTATCATATAGAATAGATGTCTAATTTAAGGTTTCGATTATATTTTTCTAAAATACTTATTTTGCGTATGCATTAAATAGATTAAGTTTATTTTACAAATAAATTATATATATATATATTTTTAATAGTATTCTATATCTTACAATATTCTAATACATATCCTATTTTCTAAATATTATTTATTCTCATTTTAATTAACTCTTTGTTTTCCTACTTTAATTGGAAACATACTGTTATGACTTGAGGGAAGCTAGTCGTAGCAGTCCTCGTATACCGTACAAAGGACTGTAGATTGATTTCCTTTACAATTGACAACCTTTTATGTGATACACAAGGCTACTGCTACAACTAACAACCAAGAGTTATACAAGTGTAAGCAATATCATTTCATGATAATAATAACAAGCTAAAGAAATATAAAACACAATCTATTTATATAGAAATTTACAGATAAGAAGTTTATAATACTTTTTAACTCAAACTGACATCATTTCATTACATAATAAGATTCATAATCTAAATACATTATCATAAGTACACTCCGATCATATCTTACTCTCACACCAACCCTCTGATGGACAATTAACCTCAGGCATGTGGCAGCCCGACTCTAAATAACTTGGCTTACGAAAGTAAACTATAAGGGTATAAGCTAATTAGCTTAGTAAAATAATCCCCTCAACCATATAGCAGTCAAGTTATACATCAATTAAATTCAATCAAATGAATGCATGATAATCAGTATGTCAAACAAATATATGCAAGTGACCAAGTACTGTACGCAACTCAGATTTAATGCCCTCCGAAGTCGGGGTGGAGATACATCAACATAGTCAGATCTGGGTATCATACTAGAACTTATCTCATAACGAAACTTCGCGTTTCATATTTAAAATGTAATGGTATATCTATTCTCAGTTTTAATCAAAATCGAGTTCTATGTATGATTGTGAGTAGGTTCATGTAGCCCTCACTCACTCCTAAATGAAGGCTTTTGGACTCAACCCTTAGCCGAGCTATTAACGCCTTTAATGCCTAGTGATCCCGTGGGCTAGGGTAAGTTCATATTGCACGTATGCACCATACAAAATCTATAACAGCAAATAATTAACCTAAGTATGGCCTCTTGCTACCTTCGTATGATGTGACGGCCGAAATTAGTTATGCGGTGTATGATTATGCATGTTCTGAGTTAGTTCTTTCAAATCGAGTAGAATTAGATCTTATTACTTAGTGATCAACAAGATCACAGACAATCAGTTCTTATCTACTATGCAACAATCGATACGTTATTATACTTTAAAGTAAATTCATTATCAACAGACAGTTATCATATACAAGCATAACCCAACCCCATGTAACATTCAATTATTAATCATAATTTATATTCACTAACTACAAACACAAGCAAGTATGAAATCATTAGGAAAAAGTCACTCAACCATGATTAACTCAGGGGTCGTAATAGTCCGATGGCAGTTGAGAGTCAAGGTCGTGATCACTTAAGAATAAAAAATATAAAAAATTGTAAGTTTGGGAATTTAAAGCTAAACTAGTATCGTAATTTGTATTATTTGCTTAACTTAGTTATGTGAAATTATCAATTTGAGCTTTTTATCAAATTACGTATAACTTTTTCAATTTAACTCGGATCGTTATGAACTTATAGTTTTTAATCGTTTTCAAGCGTATTTTCTTGTAGCGGGTCCGTTTTGGACGTTATGACTCGCAGTTTGGACTGTGATATAAAAATATCACAAAATTTATTATTTTAATTTAAAAAGTTATAAAATATTAATTTAAGCTTTTTCTTAGTATATATACGATTTAATAATTATTTAAATTGTATAATTGATAATTTTATTGGTTTAAGCTTATTTTACTCTAATTACTTATTTTTACCCATTTTTGAGATTGTAGAATTATTAATTGAAAATTTTTTTCTACTTTATTATTTTCTAGTACTTTACGGTATACATATATATAAATACTTATTACTATATTTGATTAATTTTTATAATTTAATTAATTATTAACTCTTTTTCCTAATTTACGGCACTTTGTATATATACATATTTATTAACTTATTTTATTTAATAAATTAATATTTCATATATTATATATATTATTTAATTATATGCGTATTTTTTCGTATACGTTACTATTCATATATGTACATTTATACGTATATTATACTTTATGTAAGAAATTATTTTGACTTTAATTATATACTATATACTATACATATAAGTATAATATGGATGTATTTGTATTTTATATACATATAAACTTATACGATTGTACTAAATATATATATAATACTAATACTATAGTACATATATACAACGTCGAGCCTAAATACATGTATAAATATATATACAAAAATTCTTGTAAAATGAAAATACTAGATATAAATATACTTACATATGCCTACTATTATACTTGTACACACACACACACACACACACATACACATATATATATAATAAATACTATGTTTATATATTCATGTACATATATTCACACCACATATATATATATATATACACACACATAAATACATAAAATAGCTTACATGTGTACATAAATATAATGATACGGAATACATGTATATATATATCATATACATATACTTAGACTTTACATCATATATTAACATAAATACTATGTATATACATACTCCTATATATTCATGTGTACATACATATATATTAATATCTAAATAGTAAAAATACTAAATACATATTATATGTATTCTTATTTATACATACATACATATACATAAAGAAATACATAGTATATCTATATTATACACATACATGTACATACTTTAGACTATACACACAAAATACATATAACTTTATGCATACATACATGTAATACATGAAATAAAATAAAAGAAAAATAACAAATACCTAATATATATGTACATAGTATAAAGTATAAATATACATGTACAAAATTTAAATAATAACTTACCTAAATCTTTTAGTAATTTAATTACTCAACCCACTTGATCTCCTCCTCCTTCTTCTTCTTCTAATTAATTTGTAATGTGAGATTTGATTTGGTTTCCCTTTGCTTTTCTTTTCTTTTTTTTCGGTTCGGTTCTCTTCTTTGTTTTTGTTTTTTTTTTTTTTTCTTTTTAAGATTTCAATCTTCTAGGCGTATGCAGTAATTTAGAAAGAGAAATAGAAATAAGAAGAGAAAATAGATTAGGTTATCTTGAGCATTTATTAAGATGGGACAAGATAATCATGCCTTGAATTTTTTTCTTCTTTATGAAATCAACACTTAGAGATGAATTTCCTCATGTGGGCTGTTATGGGGATTTGCTAGAGTTCAATGTGGAAGAGAGAAAAAAAAAATAGAAGAAGAAAAAAGAAAAGAAAAAGGAAGAAAAAAGAAAATAAAAATAAATATATGTAACTTTTTTAAACATAAAAATAGTAAAAATAACATTTATAAATTAATTTTACAATTTTTTGAAAATTTATCAATTTAATTGGTGCCCATTATAATTATAATTTTTACGAGTTATTTTAACGGTTTTGTTAAAAGTTTTACGCGATTTAATCAATAATTATAATCGACTACGATTATATCACTATTGAGTGATATTTAATTATTTTATAAGTTTAAAGTTATAATTTTAGGGTTTTGATCAAGTTCGAGTTCGAGTAATTGCGCATAGATTGGATTTAGGGTTTTTGTATACGATTTAAGTTTCGATTAATTTCTAAGGTTTTTATTATTGATATTATGTTCAATTTATTAAATTTTATAAAATTTTATCGTTACTAGTCTTATCGACTCATGACATAGTTTTAAACACTCGAACCAAAATTAGGGTTTAGATTATTAATTTTATAGGGTTTATACATACCCTATATTCTAGAATATTCTAATATGATCTAAAACCCTACCTAAACCTTACCCCATTTCTACATCAATTGCAATTTTTTTTCCTTTTCCTTTTATCTTCTCTTTCATCTCTCATAACTCTAGCCATCACTAGACCCTACCATTTTTCTCTCACTTTCTCCCCTCTATTTTTCTTTTAAAATGAACCGCAATTGTTGACCCCATTCTTCCCCCAAATTCTCTCACTCTTGCTAACTCCCCTTCCCTAATCACTCCCTCACCATTCATCATTCTCTCTTGCTCAGACTCTCATCTTTTCTTTTTTCCCTTTTCACTCTCAACCCAATCCTCTCGTCAAACTCTTAACCCCTCACTACCACCAACCTACCCCCACTACCCTCCCCCTCACCCCCACCTGTCAGGACTCTAAAGAGAGCCTAGTAGGATTACTTAAAATTTTGATAACATGTGTGCACCCATGATATGAAAACCACCTTGCAAGTCAGAAATTGCAAGACTCTAAATAATAAATTACTAAAATTACTGATTTTCAAGTAATTAATTTATTGTAACATAACATAACATATAAATATAAATAACTACAGATATCCAATATCCCACAGTTTCTCAGAACTATAGAGAATTGGTATCCCCTACCAAATAATAAGACAGTATATATTTACATTATAAAAAATATATATATAAGAAAAATTAAATTATAGTAAGTTTTAACATATAAATATTTTCTACAAAGGATGTTTATGTATCATCTAAAGAGTACTCAGCTACTTCTAATATTAATATACATATCTTCATCTCGCACTTAGCACTCGAGACTTATCCTAATCCCATCATAAGTAAACTTGCAAAGGAAACTAAGGAGGAATGAGCATAAAATAGCTCAGTGAGTTTGTCTCTCACCACTACCGTTCAAGCAAGTTATCACACATTATTATCACACGTATAAGCAAGTTATCTACATACAAAATGAATGCAAGCACGATGAATGCAAGCAACACATCCATAGGAGTCCGTAGCTATGAAAGGTGTAGAATTACGTCATCTACACTTCCATTATCCTCTACACTTACCCGCACAAGGCACCTTAGCTTACCCGCACAAGGCACCTTAGCTTACCCACACAAGGCACCTCAGCTTACCCACATGAGGCTACCTAGGGGCACCACCCCTCTAGGCAATACTCGACTATTACCCTAGTCAAGAAAAAAGTTTCAATCCAAATAGGTAGATCCCAAACTAGGACCATCTACCATCTAAGGCCCCTTGGGCACAAACATATGAGTCTTCTCGTAACCAAAATTATCTAAGACTTTATACGCACAATAAGCCAAGTCTTCTCTATATTAATTAGAGATCCCATGCTAGCTTTGCCTTAACATAAAAATATTATTCATGGCTCCATGAGCCCTTATAGAGATCATACAAAAATATGTTTAAGAGTAGAAAAGCTTTTTCCAAAAACACTTTTCTTAATATTTTTGCAAAGCTAGCACTCTCTACTCATACCTTTACCAGGTCATAGACATGCAACGAGTATAATTGGTTATTTTGGTCTAATACTTATATTTATCAATTTAAAAAGGTGATCACACAGATGATAGCAAACAAGCAAAGCATTCATTCAGACATACAAGCAACAACAAGCAGCAAAACCTCATACAAGTAATATGTACAAGCAAGTAGCATGTCATTAAAACTCTCTCACCTAGATTATTGCTCATTCTCCAAACCTTTAGGGTTTCTAGAACTCAATATTGAACGTCTAAAAAAGTTAGTAAAACTTATAAGTATTTTGAGAAGTCAGACTCTTTAGTTAACTAAAAATCTATTGTAGTTTATCTAGTTATCTTAATATAACCCAAGTATAATGTATATAAGATTACCATACTCAATGGGATTAATAGTAACTATTTTCTTATATTTGTAAGTTATGAGACTTCCTTTATGTATTTAGTAACTTTTCATTCTAATTTCGATATTTGCAAACTTATGGTCGTTTTTCATCGTTTTCGAACGCACGTTTACACGGTGATATCTGTTTTGAACGTTAAAACCCGTGTTTTATGATATGGGCTAAACTTATTGAAATTTTAACTTATTGAAATTTTAACTTATTGAAGTTTAATTATTCTTATTACTTATGTTTATATCCTAGTTTAGTGCCTAATGATTGAATTAGCTATTTGATTCTTACACTTAGGAAATTTTACATTAGTATTACTAATTGATATACTTAATTATGTTTAATTCAATTTAGGAAGTGTATTAGGGTTTAAAGTATCTTTGACTCCTAAGTACATGTATACATATATATGTTATATTCTTATGTAATCTTATAATTTTTTTATTTTATAAGCTTATGCTTATGTCATTGCTTAGGTCATCAATTACTTATGTCATCGCTTATGTTATTATTTGCTTATGTCATGGTTTATGTAATCATTCATTACATATAAATATATATATATATCCTTATGTATGTGTATCCTTATGTACTCATACATATGTTATATACATACTTATACTTCTAACATATTAATATGTATACTTATGTACTTATACATATACTGATACATATACCTATATACACATATGGTGGCATACGTATTTTTATATGTATTTTCGTATGCCTTATTTACCCTCTTAAGAAAGCTTCTCAAATTCATCTTTTTGTATTTTAAGGGTGTATTTAGCATGGTATATGTATATATAGTTAGTATATGCCTTATTTTAGGTTATATACATAATGGATACTTATGTACAAAGGGCTTTATACATGTATTTCTGTAGTATACCTTTATGTACACATACTTAAAGACATATACACATGCATTTTCTTCCATTTTATAAAGATTCTTACACTTCTACACATTTATATGGAGCTTTCACTTCTAACAACATATATACCCATATCATACCAACTTTCTATACTAACTTAGCTTACACAAGTAACTACTACATAAAATAGATAATCAAATGATAACATACCTCTTTCTCCTTGATTTATGTGAGTAGAAATTGTGAAAGTGAAGTGTTGAAAGAATATGAGAATAAGGAGCAAATTTTACGGTTTGAGAAGGAGAAGAAGAGAGTGTTTTGTTGTCTTAATTTGTGCTTTCAAAAAGGAATGAGTGGGGTCTAGATGAGAGGAGATGTGGACGGTATAGAAGAGAGGAAAAAGGGAAGAAAAATCCAAAAGAAAGGAGAAGAAATCATTAGAAAGGAGAAGAGAATTCTAAATGACAATGACTTTTGTTGACTTTGTCAACCTTTGACTTGGTCCACCATTGAATTGGTCAAATGTTGACTTAGTTAACTCTCTTAGAATTGCATGTAATTTGAATGCTCATAATGAAGTAATTAAGAAAAATTAGGAAGAAAATTAAGGAAATGTAGGGTTTGTTGAAATAATTAGTAAAAATAGGTAATGAGATCTTTTTCTAAGTATTTATATCCTAGAAACATCATTTGGTATGGTCCTTTATGTAATTATCATGAAAAGTATCATTTAAGGTATTAAGGTTTACTACATTTAACCTAAGCATCAACTAAACCCCTAACTCTATGTAATACTATCCTAATTATATACTTGGAAGATAAATATGATCTATGATATAATATCTTAGTTTCTAAGGGATCACTTAAGTATATTAAATATTTATGCATGATTGAAAGTTATCTTTAGTCGTTTAGTAATAAAATGGCAAAATATGGAGGATATATTATCACTTAGGGTTTTAGGGTAAATTATAGTGGATTAATGCTTTTATATCCTTAAAGTAATAGTTTTAGGGTTTTTATTACTTTCGAGTACAATTTCTAGTGTTTTTACACATTTAGGGTTTAATATATTCATATGCGATTAAGTCTTCGATTGTTATCTTAGGGTTTTGATGAGGTTCGAGGTTAACTTTTACAGTTACATATACTTGAAGTTTTAAGGTCTTTGTATATGATTAGAGGTTCAATTGATAATTTAAGGGTTTTTTTTTTATATTCGCTTTAAGTTTTGAATCGAGATTTTAATTGGTTTTAAATCTCACTAGCTCTATTGACTTCAGGAAATCATCTACAATTTGAGCATTTGATTCTATACTTAGAAAGATAGATTCGCGGGGTTTACACCACCACCCCTAACCAAATCTCAAATCTCACTCGACCCCCTAAAATCTCTCTCACTAACTGACCTTAGTACTGAACTTACTCTTACCCCCAAATTATTCCTCTCACTGATATTGTTTCAAATCGCAGACAACATTTCACAATTATAATTCCATGTGTTTTGAGCCACTTCGGCAATTTAGTTTTGTTAATTATTTAAGTATATTATTGTACAAAATACAATTTCTATATTTTTGTTTGTAATAAGTTCATGTTCAACGTCGATTCGTGTCCACCCGGTGTTTCTAACTTGGCTTCATTTCACAACTCAATGTGACTATCCTTTTTCGGTATCATGTACATCATATATTATTTTTATTTTATTTTTTGTTATTGTTGTAAAAAGTAATTATTTTATTAGTATTCAATTCCTACTATAAATTTATTTAGTTATTTGTCACATTTTTAGTATTATTTTATATGGAAGTTGCTATTATATATTGTGTTGTATATCGGAGCATGGATATATGGGTATATATGGGTTTATTCCTGTTTTCCAGTTGTATTTGGAGTTATGTCACTATTTTCTACCCGGGTGTAGAGTTGTAGTAATACTCGTGTTATATATGTACAATTTCAAATATCGATTTGATTACGATAATTTTATTTTATTATAATTATGACCTTAATTTCTTATTATTATTGACGAAATTATTATTGTTATAGTATTTTTATTTCATTAATATTACGGTTATGTAGTGTATGATATTAATCATATGGTATGTATGATTTGAATTTCCTATCATTAATATATCTTTTCTTACATACTCATATAAGCTCTAGTATTGTCTAATTATGTGTCCACTTTATATTTTCCTTTATATATATATATGTATATCATACCTTATGTTTTGAGTAATTAAATAATATTATACAAATATGTTAACTTTTGCCTTTATTGTATTACGTATTTACATTATCTTCAAATTCTATTCCTGATTTAAGAATGGATTTGATTATTTTCTTTTGGAACCATTGATTTGATAAGTTTATAGGTTCACAAGTAACTTTTAGGTAAAAACTTAATTATCAGGTACCTGAGGGTTAACGTATGTGCTTGTTTTCAAATAGATTCATGGTGATTGTCGGATTCCCTCCTTATTGGGGTTTGAGCTATTGATTTAGGATTTGAGAGTTGGAGTTCTTTTAGTTGTTGTAGAGCAATTCTAAGTACGTGGTGCTTACTTGTTAATTATTCTTGTTAGGACTTAGACTTAGTAAGCGAATCATAATAATTTATATTCGACCTAAATTAATGTGCTTGACTCGTTTGCTCTAGGGATCGGTAGTAGCAGATCCCTAGAGGAGCAACCGTTGATTATATGTAAGGATTCCCTAGTGGATTCATATATGGGATGACACGGCTAGAATTTTAGGTTTCTAGTCTGTGGACTTTAGGCTTTGGGTGTAAAGGACTTAAAGGAACACTTATATTATAACCATCTATGTATGTAGATAAAGATCATGATGTGACGGGGTTATGAGTACCCCTTTGATGATTACTGGCCTAAATTAAAAATAATTAAATTGTTGTTTGTTTATATATTATTACAGTTGCATTATATGCATGTGTATAATTTGGGCTTGGCATCTATGTATGTTTGTGCACCCGTACTGGGCTTCGACTTATTCCTTTACTTTTACAACTGTAGGTTGATTTAACATGTTACTATTCGTGACAAGTATGGAAATTGCTATCATCAGTTGAGAAAGAGAAGTGATTAGTTTTGTATGCTATAAAGGATCAAGATATAGTTATTTAGTATGTTTGTGGCTGCAATGACTTACCTGTGAGTCACTTCAATTGATATATTTGGAAAATTGTTATTTTTGTACTTGATAAGCAATTATTACAAGTGATTTTGGAGATTGTAGTCGGTTTTAGAGCCTTAACGTATTCTGTAGGGACATGTAGGGGTTTGTGACACCCTTCAGTTTCGGAGCATTACAACTACACTATGCAACTAATGCATTTTTTTATTATAAAGCCTTGAAAAATAACATAGGGGCTAAGCTAATATCTTCTAATTGACATAACATGTGGTACCTGAAGATACAATATTTATGCACATATGTATTTTGCAAGAGATCATGCAAATGACATGGAAACATTAAAATCAAGTTGGTAATTTTTAATTTTTAATATGAAATTTATGAAATATTAGCATTGAATATATTTACACTTTTTATTTTAGCAAACCACCTTTGCATGCATAGCATCTAGTAACAGTTTTACTTATTGAAAATGAATTGCAATGGTACTACATTAGGTGCGAGATGTGTAGATGAAAACTCAAAAAGGAAGAAACCAAGTTCTTTTGTAAATATTGTAAAAAATATTCACAATCACCAATGCCAAGGTAATCATCTCTATTACTATTTCAAACATGTGTACACATTATGCATTTCTTGTAAACCCTGCAAATTTCCTAGAACAAGGGTTGGAAATTAATAGATTCTTCCAAAAGATACCCCTAATGTTGGTAAGATAACTAACTCTAAACAAAAAAGACTACTCTCAAAAACTCGAACTCAAACTTTTAGAACCCTAAACAACAGTCTAAGCCTTAGTTTAACTCCTATACTCAAAGCCCTCAAATTCTATAAGCAAATGCCAATAATTAATGTTAACTCCCAAGATCAACATAATCTAATGAAACCAACTCCAAACCTCAATGGGAAAAAGATCGATAGTCAAAGCCTATGAGAGCTTTCTAAAACCAATAAAGGGTAAGCAAAGCCAAAAATGACTATTGGTATAGATAGCCTTAATAATGAATTCAAAACCTTAAAATGAATACTATAGCTCTTAAACGAACCTTCGAACACTAAAATCCTTTTAGGAATCATAAAACATGCAAACATTTAAAATTATTATAAAACCCTAATCTAGTGTTGAAAACCCTAATCTAATTATTATACTCTAATTAAATAGTAAAACTATTCATTAAACGGAGACTAATAGCTTAATTTCCCTAAAACCTTAATCTACCTTCTAAAACGTACTCGTACAACAAAAATTGTCTCAATTCCTTAAACTAATTAGATAAGATTACCTAATGAGCTCAACCAACTTAATTTGGCACATTAAGCCCCAATCCATACCTAATTAATGTTAAGTGTACAGGTAATTAAGGTTAAGAAACTTAATTATACCTTAATCCGCTAATTAGGTTTTACATCATAATTAACTATAACTTAAGAATGATTAATCATATGAAACCAAAGTATTAATATGAAAATATCTCTTCAAGAATACCAACGTTATACTTATGGAGACAATATGAACCCCATAAACTTTCGAATCCAAATTCGGAGTTAAATATAAGAGTTAATAGGTAATCTCTAGAACCGCTTAAGTTATAATAATAAAAACCCTAAATAAAATGATGGAACCCTAAATCATAAGTAACATACCCTAAATAATAAGTCAAAAAACCCTAAAGAGAGTAAAACCCTAAAAACCTTAATGCATGGGAAACCTTAAAACGATTGGAAAATATCAATAGATTAAGTAAAACCTTAATTGGATGTCCAAAACCCTAATTCAACTAATAAACCTTAAGCATATCCCTAAACTATTCACTAATCGCCAAGAAACCCTAAATTGCTAGCCTCGTACGTGATTCAAAAACCCTAATTGGTCTCGAATAATAAAGGACTCTAATAAATAAAGTAATATAGGTAAATGAACTTAATCAAAGTGATCAAATATGGTAAGACCCTAGTTACACCCTGATTAGGCCTAAATTGCTTAATTAAGTATAATTGCAATTAATTAGCTTAATTATCCTTTAATCCATCTACCAACTCTTATTACATCTTAATTAGTAGTAAGTCAAACTCAATTAAGAACAAAAGAAAAATGATTAATTGAAATTAAAGGACACTTATCCTTAAGGAGACAAAATCCTCCCTTATTTGGCAAAAAACAAACAAGGTACAATTGTACCAAGAGGAGACCACATAACCTTATCCTAAATTAACCACCTTTTATCCCCCTTAATCTACTTTCAATACCTATCATTTCACACATTCAAAACCTTCATTTAATCTCATTCTTCACTCTTAGAAAACCTTAGGAAACACTCTCAAGAAACCTAAACAAAAACTAAAGGAAAAAAGGGAAGAAAACAAAAGGAGCTGTCGAAGGTCCTTATGCACATCAATGCCTTTTGCTTTTACCACCAACATATGGCTTCAAATCATAAACCACCACAACCAAATTATCACACATAGACTACACTTTCTTGTCGACAATCATTATTCCTCAAATAATCTCGTTTCAACTTAGTTTTTAAGTGAAAAAGTTGAAGCTCATGTAGACTAGTTTAAGATAAAACTCACCTAACTTAATTTTTCTATTTGCACTAGTTTTATCTATGATATCTTAAGAGTTTAGGATTAGAAATACTAGATAAATATGTTATAATCATGTACATGTCATTCTAGAGCCTCATAATTACACCTTTATTCATGAACTTAGCTAGTTTGTTATTAACATTCTAGAAGTGTAGGAGATAGTTTTACGTAGAAAACTTTAAAAGATGTTGATAAAACTCCATGAAACCCTAAGTACCATCCATGTTGCTCCCACCATAATATGTAATTATTTTGTTTTCATCATGTTATGTGATATTATTAGCTTAAAACAAGAAAATACATTAGAATAAGTGTTAGATGGAAAAAGTTAGATGAAAGCCTGTAAGAACCTTACTTGGCCACCACTTCCATAAAAGTTTCAAATCTATAAATTTTGATTTATTAGTTTAATAACTTGATTATTTAGTGTTAAGTATGGTTTAAGACTTAATTAACCAAGTTAAGTAGAGTAATGATGAACTAATAGCCTAAACTAGTTAAGTTGGTGATTAAGGCCTTAGGAATAATGTTACAAACCCCATTAATGAAATGAGCTAGATTTGGAACTGATACGGAGCGGGGCTTGAAACAATGAAATAGGGAATAGAAAGTGAAAATGGGCTTTAACAATGAATGTGTATAGATATCATGCATTAAGACACAAACACAATTGGAGATTGAGCTCGAAATGGGGTTTGATACAACTCACAAACACTAAATGTTACTTGGGATTCAAATGAGGGTTAGAGGCAACTTACTAACTTACTTAAATGAGTGGTTTACTACAATCTTAAGGTTAAGGTTGACAAGAACGGAAGAAGAATTAAAGGGTTAACTAGCACTCAATAATCCAAAAAAGGCAAGCTCTAAGAGCTCAAGGGTATACTTATTTGAAAAGGAATGTTTAAGTTTCTAAATATTCTTCACTATCTCCAAAGGTCTTGTCAATTAATTACAAATGTTGCTATTTATAGTAAATCCTAAAACCTTAGTGGAAAAATTGTAAATAAGGTACAAGGCCTTGAACCTTAAAGAATGGGCCCATAATTAAAATAAAGGAAATATTCACAATAATACAAAACTGTACATTTAATAGGAAAAGTGAGTAAGCAATCATTCGGCTTGTCCTGGAAGGACTAAGAATCGAACTAAGCGAGGTCGGCAACTAGATGTTCGGGTTTAGGTAAGAGCCCTTGATGTCTTGCAGTGGTTGGCCGAGATACCTAAAAGGTTGGCCAACAGTTGCCGAGTTTTATGATTGGTCGGCATTAGTGTCAAGGCTGGTTTTTTTCCTCCCCGTTTTTATAAATAAGTCTTCTTTAAACTAATCAGTATTAAACTTTACTCATTTAATACTGACCTTTGACTAGGGTTTAAAGAAAATTAGTTTTTTTAACTTTGAAAACATTTTAGAGTCGCTACCCGATTGGAGTTAGGAAAAAGAGTAAAGTCATAATCAATTAGGTAGATTGATTATAATTTAGCTACTAATTTTTCAATAAAACCGATTTTTGAAAACCAAAGATCTAGATTCGATGGCTAATCTTTTAAACTCTAAACAAGTATCACTTTTTAATATCTTCGAATTTAAATTTATCTTTCAATATACTCTTATAATGACATTTATTTACGAGCTATAATTGAAATCATGCCTATTTACAAAAAATAAGGATTTAAAGAATTAACTACTAAAGGGGGGGAAATAATTTTTTTCATTTTCTAAGTTATCCTATACGTATGTGTATCTACGTACCCGCTATTTGGGATCAAACTTCCGTAATTTGTTCAAAAAAATTTTAAATGAGTTTGTTGATTTTAAATTTGGAAAGTAGTTAAGTTTATGTCTCTTAGCCATTTCATTTTATTTAAGAAAACCACCTAAGAGAAAGGGGTCCTAATTTGGTGAATTTATTTTTTGGAAAATTCTAAAATATCCTAATATTTTAAAAAGGTCCATTTATTTTTTTTTTGTTTGAAAAAAAATTTTCTAGGTGATAAAACATTTTTAAAAAATCTTAAAACACATAAATGCAACTTTTTATGAAATATGCAGTTATCATGGCTAATATGCTTAACTATAGAAAAGATATCTAAACGAGGAAAAAAGTGCCTAATTATAAGCAAAAACCTTAAACCATGGAAAAGAAACCTAAATCATTGAAAAGATGTTTAAATTATAGAAAACATGCCTAAATGATTTTTCTAAGTGTGAAAACATCTTTATTTTTCATTTTTTTTACATTTTTTATTTTTATTTTTATTGTATATTTCTAACTAAAACATAAAAATAAGTAAACCAAACCAACTAGGACTTTTCCTTTCTTTTTTCTTTTTCCGTCTTTTCTTTTTCTTTTTTTTTTCTTTTTACAATTACAAATAGAATTCAATCATAACAACAACGTCAACAATAATAACAAAAAAGAAAAAAGAAAATGAATGAGTACAATATTACAAAAATAAATAAAAAAATAAAAAATACGAAGAACAAAACATAAATCAAAACCAAAGTAGAATTAGACCAAGCTGGAGTGCGTACGGGTTAAACCTGGGCATTGGAGCAGTTAGGTCGAGTTGGAAAACTATCACTGTAGGGAGATTCTAGCACAACTTATCCTAACTCGAATCCTAAAGAGAGAAAAAGGGGCTGTGTATAGAGAGAGAGTGGCATTGCGGATGAATTTAAGTGATTGTGAGTGATGAGTTGATGAAATCTCCTATTTATAGGTATCATAGTTGAGTTAAGGATGAAAAATATTAAATACAATATGATTTTCTTCCATGTATGGGTCGGGCAAACTTTATATGTGATACTAAATATAAATCTGTGTGTGTAAGAGTACATTAGAGTATGTCCAATGTACGTAAGAGTGTGCCTACTACACTTAGAAGTGATGTGGTGATGATGTGACTTGTGACGTGGCGATGACATGACGATGAAGTGAGAAAAGAAAATAAAAGATGCATTTTGCACCATCCATAGATTGAACCTAAGATTTTCAAGTTATATGCAATATCAAGTTCAAGTGCTTATCCAAATGGGTTGTTGGTTTTTCCTTATTCATAAGTGCAACCTAGGCCAGATTCAAATATAAGCCTAAAGTCAATGACCCTTTCTTTATTTTATTATATTTTACTAAAGATTTATCTTCTAAATCTTCTATTTTTTTTTTGTATTTTTCTAAATTTTATATTTTTTTTTGTTTTTTCTGAATTTCTTATTTTTTTTATTTTTCTTAAATCTTCTATTTTTTGTATTTTTCTAAATTTCTTATTTTTGGGAATTTTTACTTTTTTTTTTATTTTTTTTCTTTCTTCCTAATTAAGGACCATATTCTAAAGCTTTTGACAAATAAAGGAGGGCAAAAATAGAGTGTCTATAATTGCCTCTCTTTGTGGTGAAGTTTGAGCAAAACTTTACCCCAAAGACAGAAAAGATACTATTTTTGCCCTAGGAGTGGATTTCATCTTAAGAAGCATTACAGCCAAGCATTTAGCCAGTTATCTTAGGCTTAGTCCATTGGGGATTTTGTGGAGAGAGAGGTGGCGTTCTAAGCTTGCAAGAGGAATTGAAGCTTGGTCATGCCTAAATAGGTAAGTGATCTTTAAGCTGATTAAGACCCTAAGTTGGAATTGATCTAGGGAACCTAGTCATGCACTTGTAAGCTCACTAATAGAAGCGGGAGTGTCTCTAAGGGACTAGAAACCTTAAGTTAGAATTGATTTGGGGAACCTAGTCATGCGCTTATAAGCTCACTAACTGAAGCGGGAGTGTCTCTAAGGGACTAGAAACCTTAAGTTAGAATTGATCTGGTGAACCTAGTCATGCCCCTCTAGGTTGACTAACCTAGGCAGGTTTATAAAGAGTGATAAGAAATCAGAATAGCGCTCCGAGAGCATGTGATTTGAGAGTTTCAACTTATGTTAGGATAGCGCTTTGAGAGCATACGATGCAAGAGTTTCAACTTGGGTTGAGATAGCACTCCGAGAGCATGTGGTTCAAGAGTTTCAACTTAGGCCAAGATAGTACTCTGAGAGCGTACGATCCGAGAGTTTTACTTAGGTCAAGATAGCACTTAGAGAGCATGCAATCTAATGATTTCAAGGTTAGGATAGCGCTCCAAGAGCATATGATTCGATAGTTTCAAGGTTAGGATGGCACTTCAAGAGCACGTGATCTAAAGGCTTCAAGGTCAAGATAGTATTCCGAGAGCATGCGATCCAAGGGTTTAGCTTGGGATAGCGCTCCAAAAGCATATGATTTGAAGGTTTTAGCTTAGGTTAGGATAGCACTCTAAGAGCATGCAATCCAACAATTTTATGGTCAAGATAACGCTCTTAAAGCATATGATCCGATGCTTTTTCTACATAGATAGTGCTCTAAAAAGCAAATAATCCATAAGGACCAAAGAAAAGGATTTTATGTAAAAATTCTTGAAAAAGACATTTGTTGATTGGCAATCATAAAAGATGGAGTGGACACTAGGGATAAAGTCCCTAAATAGAAAGAGAGGTGGGTGACATCAACCATGAGGGCAATCATATCAAAGAGGATGATTTTGCCTCTAAGGCCAACTTAGGAGTTATTTTTATATAGGAGTAGATCCTTGAACTTTGGATGATAGGAAGTGAACTCGTTTGAAAACAATTGTTGCCAGGGTAATGATAGAAGCTTTCTGTTAGGGTTGACTCTAAAGAAGACAACTTTCAAAAGAAATAAGGATTCTTGTCTAAAGGATTAAAATGAGAGAGAATCGAATTTATTCCAATTTTTTTACTTGCTAACAGGTTTAGATTCTCCTAGTAGTGTGTAGGCTTTTTAGCGACATAACAACTTGATCTTTAAATCCGCCTTGGTTTAAGAGAACCTTTTCTTTCCTTTAAGGGCAAATAATTTTCCATGACTTCTTCAAATTTCTTCTTATCAAAGGATATCTCATTAAAGTTAGGTTTAGTCTAAAAGGACTTCCTCACACTCTCGGCTTAAACTCCTCTTTTTTTCACTTTGATTCCAAAAATTATGGTCCATCTGGTAAGCAATACCCTTTTAATCAATCCATTAGGTTTTTTTTGAACTATAATGTAATAAAGGCTTTTGGTCCTCAATTTCAAAATGGATATTACTTAAATGGCTTTTTATGAAAAAATTGCTTTTTAACTTGGGTTTACAAGTCAAGAACCTTATAGGTAAAACTAAAATTATGCTTGCCCCAATTTCAAATGTGACTTTTACTAAGGATAAGTTATCTCCTTTAATCAAAAGGGCTTTTAAGGAAGGGTGGAATTGTGGGTGGGCCATGAGCCAAGTGTTAGTTGTAATTTCTTTGGGGATCATAATTTTTTAGGGGGGAAACTTTTGGTATTTACCTTGGCTTCTTTCAAGCTTAATTGCTTTGACAATGTTTTTAGGGCCTTTATTTGAAATGTGGATCTTAATTCAGAAATGGGTTTCTATTCCCTTTATCCTTTTAGGTTTTAAGGCTCTGGACTTAATCACCTTATTCGTATCAAGCATATTTTTCATTTTTTATTTCACACTTACTCATTTTTCCTCTTTTTTTCCTACTTCTCTTTTTTTCTTTCTTCTTTTCTTTTTCATTTAAGACAAAATGATTGTTCTTTCTTTTGGCTTGCAGCTCAAAGTGTATGTGGTTTTAGTGTTTATAATGGATGCCTTTCTTCATTTTAGAGGAAATTAGTTATCAATAGTAACAATTACTTTTGAATTGATGCAACTAAAGTAAGCACAAATTAGTTTTAACTTTTTCTTCTAATAGATGCTCCTAACCCCCTTTTTACCCCATTACGGAGGTGGTTTTTGCCAGGGTTTAATTTTTTAAAATACCTTAATAAAAGTTCCAACGGAGCTGATAAAGGACTTTGTGTTCGGGATATTGAAAATATCATGACCCGAGAGGGCTAATCATGGCAGTCACCATATACCGTATAAAGGATTGCAAATTGAATTCCCTTACAATCGATGACCCTTTTATACGATACATAAAGCTAAAGCTATAGCTATAGCTATAGCTATTACTAACTACCAAGAGTATGCAAGCTTAAGCAATATTATTTCATGATAAATAATATTATTATAAAAACATAACACATGGTCAATTTGTATAAAACCTTACAACTACAAAGTTTGAAATATGTCTTAAGTTAAACTAGTATAACAACTACATATTCAGATCTATAAATTATCAGAAGTACTCTTTGATCACATCCAGCTCCCATACTGACCCCGTGTAGAAAACTAACCTCGAGCATGCAACGGCCCAACTCCACAAATAGGTCAGCCTTCGAGAGAAGACTACAAGGGTGTAAGCCTACTAGCTTAGTGAGATAATTTCCCTCAACCATACAGCAATCATGTTATACAACAGTTAAGTTCAACCAAATGAATGCATGACAAACAGTATGTCAAACAAATACATGCAAGTGACCAGGTACTGCATGCAACTCAGATTTAATGCCCTCCGAAGTTAGGGTTGGAGATTCATTGGTATAGTTAAATTTGAGTATCATATTGGAACTTATTTCATAACGAAACTCCGCGTTTCATATTCAAAAGGTAATGGTACATCCATTATCAGTTTTATCAAAACGAGTTCTGCATATGATTGTAAGTAGGTTCATACAGCCCTCACTCACCCCTAAACGAAAGCTTGTAGACTCGACCCTTAGCCAGGCGATTGGTGCCTCCAATGCCCAGTCATCCTGTAGGCTACGGTAAGGTCATATCGCATATGTGTACTGTACGAAATCTATCACAATCAATAATCAACTCACGTATGGCCTCTTGTTACTTCCGTGTAATGTGACTGCCGAATCCATCTTAACTTTTTCTAGTCGAATCAAATTAAGTCTTATTTATTCAGTGATCATTCCAAGTCACAAACAATCAATTCTTAGTGAATCTATTATGCAACAATCATTATATTATTGAAGTTTAAAGTAAATTCACCATTAACAACAATTATCATGCACAAGCATAACCTAATCCCATACACATTCATTTATAAATCATAACTTATATTCACTAACTACAAACACAAACAAGTATGGAATTATTAGGAAAAACTCACTCAATCATGGCTAACTCAGTGGTCGTAGTAGTCTGGTGGCAACTTAGGGTTCATATCGAAATTACCTGAAAATAATAGAAATTTGTAAGTTTGGAAATTTAAAGCTAACTAGTATCACAATTTGTAAGGTCTATTTCATCTAGTTATATGAAATTGTCGATTCGAGCTTTTTATCGAATCGCATGTAACTTTTTTGTTTTAGCTTGGATCGTTATGAACTTATAGTCCATTTTGATCGTTTTTTAGCGTATTTTTTTGTAACGAGGTCCGTTTTGGACGTTGTGACTTATAGTTTAAATTGTGATATAAAAATATCACAAAATTTACTATTTAAGTTTAAAAATTATAAAATATTAATTTTCACTTTTTCTTAATATAATTATGATTTAATAATTATTTAAACCATATATTTGATATTTTTATTATTTTGAGCATACTTTTCCTATTTTTTGAGATTTTAGCTTTGTTATGATTATTATTATTATTATTGCCATTATTATTTTTATTATTTCTTATTTTCTTATTATTTATATATTTCATGATATATATATACATATACTTATAATATATTTTATAATTTTATCTTATTTGTCCTTAATTACGGTAATATATATATATGTACCTACTTCTTATATAATTATAAATTTATTTTAGTTTATAGATATTATTATATTACATATATATTTTCGGTATACTACATATATATACTATATGTATATACTTATTTTATGAAAACAAACATATTCTTATGTACATATACATATATTCATGTATTTGTATTTATACATATACATATACTCATATAATTTCGAATACATAATATATAAATACCTATTCATGTACTACATGATATATTCGATATAACATAATATATATTCTATATTATATATATATGTCTTACATACATATATTACCACTTATAGAAGTATACTACTACATATATACTATACGATATATATATATATATACGAAAATAATTATAAATGTATACATATATATATATAGTTTACGTGTACAAATATATATATATTATAGTTATAGTTATTTAATAAAAATACTTAATACTAATTATATGTATTCTTAAAAAATACATAATACATACTCTTCCATATAATTTACCTATATACATACATGTATACATACATAGCCTAATACATGCATATATAATTCAATTTATGTATTTATGTACATATAAATGTAATAGTAGTGTTATATTTATAAAAAAATACCATACAAATAATACATTTATACATGTATATACTATATAATATACATCTATACTAGAAACATAATTTACTTACCTATTGATTTAATTTCTCTTCTTCTTTTCTTCTTTCTTTTCCTTCCTTCTTTTCATGTTTTTGCTTCCAGGTTTCGATTTGTTTTTAAAAAAATTTCCAGACTTCATTTCTTCCTTTTATATTCGGTGATTAGCAAGTTTAAGAAAGGAAAAAAAAAAAAAAAAATCTTATCCTAATCTTTGCATTTATGAGGATAGGACAAAGTAATTATCTCCAATTTTTTTTTCTTTTATTTTAAGCTTAACACTTGACATTTCATTTCCTCATGTGGGCTGCTTTTTTGATTTTTTTTGTTTTCCATTTTGCAGGACGTAGCAAGCAAGGAAAAGAAGAAAATGAGGAAAAGAGAAAAAGAAAGAGAAGGAAAATAAAAATTAATAATAAATATATGTAATTTTTCAAAATATATAAATTATAACAATACTCATCGTAAATTAATTTTTAAATTTTTGTGAAAATTTATCAATTTAATTGGTACCCGTTACAATTATAATTTTTACAAGTTATTATAGTGATTTTGTTAAAATTGCACGCGAATAGGCGATTTAGTTGAAAATTGTATTCGACTATGAGTATATCGCTATCAAGTAATATTTAATTATTTTATAGGTTTATGTTTATAATTTTAGGGTTTCGAACAAATTCGGGTTCAATTTTGATTAATGGTGCATAAATTAGTTTTAGGGTTTCAGTATGCGATTTAGGGTTTTGATCAATTCCTAAGGTTTTGTTATCAGTGTTATATTTAATTTATTAAACTTCATAATCTTTTATTGTTACTAGCCTTATCGACTTATTGTACAGTTTAGGACACTCGAACTTGAGTTAGGGTTCTACTACTGATTTCCTAAAGTTTACAGAAAAGATTGCCTAACTTCATTTTGATTTATGTATTAAACACAAGATAGACTTCCTTTAAGGAATAAGTCCAATAGTCTCACAATGATGCCACTTGATTCTCAAAGTATCTCAGGGTTGGTGTTTAGGATTTGTCTTGCCTTTCTTCATTCTAAACCTTTTAACTTAATGAGATATCTTAAAATAGGAGACATGAAAACAAGGTACTTTATTTTAATCACTTTTGTTTTACAAACATCGTAAATTCTGACCGTATCCTTGAATTGAGTCCAATTAGATTACCCCTACATCAATTAGGTGTTAAACTTTGTTTTTTAATTCCTAGCAGTTGTCAATAGAATTCCCCTAATAACCCATATGATATTTACATTGTGCATTTGGGTCGTATTTCCTTAGCTTATATCCTGGTATTGGGGCTTTTTGTTGCAATAAGCTCTCATTTCTTAGTTGGTCAAAGACATGAGATAACGAAGCAGGGATCTGAGTGAACTTTCTTCTAGGTATTTTTAGGCCTTTTTTGCTTAGTGCAGGTCTTGACATTGTAGTATTTATATATACCCTTAAATCTGATAAGGTTGGTCTTTTTCCAGTCAGCCTCCTTATCCTTATGACTTCTTCAATTTGGCTCCCAACAAGTACAATGTCTACAAAATTGGCCATTGTATTACCTAATAAATGCTCATAATATGGTTCCTCTAACAAGTCAATAAAGACATATTAATTCTTTTTTAGGGAGAGGAGGAATGATTCTAGATACCATGCCCTTCCATCTTTAGGTATATTCCTTAAATGACTCATTTTTCCTTTTTCTCATTGTGCATAAGTCCCAAATTGAAGGAGCTGTCTTAACATTAAACTTGTATTGCTCATAAAATGCCCAAGCTAATTTCTCCCAAGTTTTGATTTGGCTGAGGTCAAGCTAGGCATACTGGTTAATGCAGGCCCTATCAAACTATCTTGGAAATTTTGTATCATGAGTTGATTATTTTAAACATATCTACCCATCTTGTGGACATATAATTTGGTGTATAGCTTTAGGCATCTGGTCCCATTGTACTTCTCAAACTCTAGTATTTTGAATTTTTCTAGGTAGGCTCTAACATCGTATGCAGAAAAGTCAGTGATCCCAGCTTGCTTAAATTCATTTTTTAGTTATTTGCTGAGTTAGCTTCCTTTCCAGCTCCTTAATGCTTTCTTGACTTGGCTTTGAGTCAATCGAGAAAGAATAAGTCTTAGATTAGCAAGTTGGATGGATTTTCTCGTCAAGAAGAGGTACTTCAATAGATTTCCCTTATTGAGCACCTATGTGCTCTTCATTTGATGACATTGTGGCTTTGAGTAGGACGATGCTGTTAACTGTTCAATCATTTTCCCCACCGTTTGTTCTAATGAACAAAACCTTACTTCTACAAGGTTGGTGCCATTAAGTTTGTCGTTTTTTCTACTGTGAGGTATTACTTCTAATAAGAATCCTCGTTTATTAGCAACTTCTTGACTTTGTTTTGAAAGAATACTCTTCTTTTCAAGTGAGAGAAAAGGACTAAAAAAAAAGGTGGAATACAAAGATAAGACTTATTTACAATTTGGTAGATCTGTTTACATTTCCTTGAGTGAGAGAGAATGAATGGTTAGGTGAGTTCTATTGAAGGACTAGTAAAAGGAAGGGAATGCTAAAGAATGAAGAACAATAAACTAGAGAGAAAATTTATTATTTTAAAAGATCAGAGTATAGGAAACAAAAGGAAGGGAGCCTAACAATTATTCTTAATGAAACTCAAAATTTTATTCAAAGTCTTTTAACCACATTTAAAGTTTTGAATATAACTCTTACAATTGGGCTTTAATCTTGTCTAGCATCTCTAAAGCCTAATCCATGGTCCTTTCTCTTTTTTCGATTTGAGCTAACAAGGCTTGGTTAGAGGCTTCAGCGCATTTAGCCCTTTGCTTCTAGTAGGTAGCTTCAGCTTGTAGCAATTGTTCATGCACTCCTAAGGCATCTGGCAACCTATTAACTCTTTGATTATTCTCTTGTCGGTCACTTGCCATTCTAAGTCTACACATTTTATGGACAAAAATTAGTTATCATTGCAACAAAAGAAAATATGTAGATGTTAGGATCGTTTAGGTTGATGCATTACTCCTTAAGTTGCAACCCTACTGTTATTTTCAAAAACTTGATTGCATTAAAACTCTTGAACAATTAGTAGGGTTGCAATTCTTAAGAGTAGTATATTAACTCAAGCTTAAAGGGGAGTATATACAATTGGAGTGTGTTCTAAAGGGTCCTTAAGCTTCTATGACCTCACTTGTTTATAGAAAACACTTTCATTTGTCACATTGAGCTTAAGTGGGGTAGCCTAATCAACCTCGAGTGATGGTTACACTACAGCACTCGGAGCCTACACAATGGCTCCTCCACTTAGGGTCCTAAGACGGCCTAGGTCTAATCGCATCTACCCTGCATCTTTGATGCAACAAATGACCCCCTATGTCCCAATGTGTGCTGTATGCAAAATGAATATGATAATCAAAACGAAGCATACATATGAAGTTAATAACAAATAAACAAATAAATAAATAACATGGGTATTCTGAAAAACAATTTCAATTTCAAAAAGTTTTAAAGTGGCTAGCCTTCTTGATATCCCTAGTGGAGTCACCAAGCTGTCGGGCTTGGTTTTTTCCCTCCCAGTTTTTATAAATAAGTTTTCTTTAAACCGATCAATATTAAACCCTACCAGTTTAATACTGACCCTCGATTAGGGTTTCAAGAAAATCGATTCTTTTAACTTTGAAAATGTTTTAGAGTCGCTATCTGATTGGAGTTAGGAAAAAGAGTTAGGTTATAACCAATTTGGTGGATTAATTATAACTTAGTTATTGTTTTTTCAATAAAACCAATTTTTGAAAACCAAAGATCTAGATTCGAAGGCTAATCTTTTAAACCCTAAACGAGTACTACTTTTTAATCTCTCTTAATTTAAATTTATCTTTCGATATACCCTTATAGTGACATTTATTTACAAGCTATAATTGAAATTATGCCTATTTACAAAAAATAAGGATTTAAAGAATTAACTACTAAAGGGGGGGAAATAATTTTTTTTATTTTTTAAGTCACCCCATTTTTACGTGTGCTTATATACCCACTATTCGAAATCAAACTTCCGTAGTTAATTCCAAAAAAATTTTTAAGCAGATTAGTTGATCTTAAATTTGAAAAGTGGTTGAGTTTATGTCTCTTATCTATTTCATTTTATTTAAAAAAAACGCCTAAGAGAAAAGGGTCTTAATTTAGTGATTTTATTTTTTGAAAAATTCTGAAATATCTTGATTTTTGAAAAATGTCCATTTATTTTTATTTATTTAGAAAAAAATCTAAGTGATAAAACTTTTTAGGAAAATCTTAAAATACCTAAATGCAACTTTTCGTGAAATATGTAGTTGCCATGGTTGAAAAGATACCTAAACCATAGAAAAGATGCCTAAGTATAGAAAAGAAAGCTTAATCATAGAAAAGAAGGCTAAACCATAGAAAAGAAGGCTAAATCATGGAAAAGAAGCCTAAATCATTGAAAAGATGTTTGAATTATAGAAAACATGCCTATAAGATTTTCCTAAGTAAGAGGACATCTTTATTTTTCATTATTATTATTTTTTTACTTTTTTTTATTGTATATTTCTAACTAAAATATAAAAATAAATAAACCAAACAAACTAGGCCTTTTCCTTTTTTTTCCTTCTTTTCTTTTTCTTTTTCGTTTTTTTTTTTTACAATTGCAAATAGAATACAATCATAACAACAATAACAAATAAGAAAAAGTACAATATTATAAAAATAAATTAAAAAAATACAAAATATGGAGGGCAAAACGCAAATCAAAACCAAAGTAGAGCCAGACTAAGGTGGAGTTTGTACAGGTTAGAGCTGGGCATTGGAGCGATCATGTTAGGTTGGAAAGCTCTTGTCATAGAGAGTTTCTAATATAACTTATCCTAGCTCAAATCTTAGAGAGAGAAAAAGTGGTCATAGAGAGAGAGAGAGAGAGTGGCGTTGTGAATGAATTTAATAGATTGTGATTGCTAAGTTGATGGAATCCCTTATTTATAGGTATCATAGTCGAGTTAAGGATGAAAAATATTAAATGCAATATGATTTTCCTCCATGTTTGGGTTAGGCGAACTTGGACAATATGTGATGCTAAATATAAAGTTGTACGTGTAAGAGTGTGTCGGAGTATGTCCAATGCATGCAAGAGTGTACCTACTACACTTAGGACGTAACTCATGATGTAGCAATGACATAGTGATAAAGTGAGAAAAGAAAATAAAAGATGAATTTTGCACTTACCATTGATTGAAACCAAGATCTCCAAGTTATATGCAATATCAAATTCGAGTGCTTATCTAGATGGGCTGTTAGTTTTTCATTATTCATATATGTAACTAAGGCCAGATTCAAATATAAGCCGAAACTCAATAACCCTTTCTTTATTTTATTATATTTTACTAAACTATCTAAAAGATTTATCTTTTAAATCTTTTATTTTTTTTTTGTATTTTTCTAAATTTTATATTTTTTTCTTTTTTTTTTTGGCTTTTCTTAAATCTTTTATTTTTTTTTTGTATTTTTCTAAATTTCTTATTTTTTGGGTTTTTTCTTATTTGTCTTTTTTTTTTTTTTTGCATTTTTCTTAATTTAGAACCCTATTATAAAGTTTTTGAAAAATAAGCAAGGTAAAAATGAAATATCTACAACTAGTCTCTCCATGACATGCCGAGTGGATCTTTGGCCTTAAGGTCTTAATGGTATCTTAGCTTCTCAATAGATGATAGACTTGATACTGAGTGTTTCCTTTTCTCCCTCTCGACCTTCTAATATCAGCTCGGCTTCAGCAAAAACAGTTTGACCTCGGGTTGGAATTGGTTGGCTTTAGCATAGAGATAGTTGTAGGTAGATTCCTATCATTATCGTGGGGCCGAAAAAAAGTCGTCCTCGACATTAAACAATGAGTATGTACTTGGATGCTGAATAAACTTCTCTAGATTTCCTTAATGCTCATGGGGGTCAAGCAATAGCTCTTTCCATCCTTCCAAACTGTGTAAGTGTTAATGAAGCCATCATGGACCACTTTTAGGTCATACTCCCAAGGTCAGCCAAGGAGTAAATTTGCTACATTCATAGGCACTATGTCAAAGTCAATCTCATCCTCGTATTGCCTAGCCTTGAATGCTATTCGAGCTCTCTTATGCACATGGACCATACCTTTGTCATTAAACCACTTCAATCCATAAGGTCGGGGATATGGGTAGGTTAGCATCTTTGTCTTCTCTACTAGCTTGGTAGAAACAACATTGGTGCAACTTTCTCCATCAACAACAATGGAACAAGTCTTCCTATTCACCAAACATCGAATATGAAATAAAATTTCCCTTTCTCTAGAATCTACTTTCAGGCCGGCTCATTGGCTTGTCATGGATAAGAGTTCGTCTAGATTATCAACATAGACGTTTTCTTTTATCAACTCGCCTCCCAAACTCTTGTCACTCTGACTCTTTACTTGAGCTTGGAGTCCTTCGCTTTTCAAGATCATGACCCTTTTATTTGGACATTGAGAAGCAATATGCTCATAGCCTAAGCACTTGAGGCATTTAACTTCTTGGGCCTTCGTGTCAAGTACCTTTTCCTTCTCTACCTTCTTTATTTCGGCTTGATTAGGTTGGCTTCTTCTCTGGCCTTCTCTCGACATACTTCTCAAGCTTAGTGCTGACTGGTTGAGGTCGATTAGTTAACCTGTGGTGCCTCTTCCTCCTTTGTTTTTCCACCCTTAATGCCAGATCAATCAACTCATCCAGTGAGATGAACGGTTACAATTCCACAATGTTGGTAATGTTTTCCTAGAGTCCACTCAGGAACCTAGCAATAGTGCAATCTTATGGCTCAACGATCCCACATCTCATCATTAAGGTCTCAAACTCTTGCTAGTACTCTTCAATAGTGTTTCAGCTTTACCTCAAGTGTTAGAAGGCATGGAGCATCTCTTGCTTAAAGTAAGTTGGCACAAAATGCTGATTCATCAAACACTTCATAAGCCTCCAAGTCTTAATCGGCTCTTCTCCTTCAGCATTTCGCTTAGCAACCAATTTATCCCACTAAAGACTTACATATTCAACAAGGGATAATAAAGCTTGCTTAACCTTTGCTCAGTCGTCACATTCGTAGCATTCAAACGACTTTTCGACTCGAGAATCCCAATCTAAGAACTCTTTAAGTTGGCAACTTCCACTAAAAGTTGGCAGCTTAAGCTTGATATTATCAAGTCCTCAGCCAAGTGTTCAAGGTTCACCCTTAGCATTCTGAGCCAATCAGTTCACCTTAGAATGGCCACTTTTATTGGAGCTTTGCTCGACCATATTTATTCTTAGCCTCGGCTCTCTTCTTCAGGCTCTTGGGTTCTCGGCATTAATGCTTCTATCATTGCCTCTTCTTAATCCAAGTTGGATTTCTCTTCTTCTAGGTGAGGCAACCCTTCTCAGTAGTTGTTCATCATTATTAAGCTCATTGGAACCACTTCTACTGGTGGGTATTTGTTCCTTTCTTTCACCTTGACCATCACATCTGCGACCTTTGACTAAACCAATAAGGAATATCTCCATTGTTATTGACACAATCTTCCGACATTCTTGTCCATACAATAATATTTAGAGAAAATTTGAACAACACGATTTACAACAAAACATAACTATAGTAACCCAAAAACGGTTATTACTTGGCTTCTATAGCATCCCACGATTGACAAATACTTCTTTAACCACTAGAATCAACTGTTGAGATTACTATAACTCGACTTAACAGTAGCACAATACTATGACTACTAAGAATATGAACAACATATTACACTATAGAACGACAATTAACAGATGTTCAGATGACGAAGCAAACTTTGAAGAACACAAACACGTATGTCTCCCTAAAGATCTAATACCAAGATGATATGTAGTAGGGCTCAAAACCACGAATGAGGTATTTAGGATTCAAATGAAAATAGGGAACAAAAAGTGAAAATGGGGTTTGACAATGAATGTGTATGGATATTACGCACTAAGACACAAAAACAATCAAGGATTGAGCTCAAAATAAGATTTGATACAACTTATGAACACTAAATGTCACTCAAGATTCAAATAAGGGTTAAATGCAACTCACTAACTTGCTCAAATAAGGAGTTTACCACGATCTTAAGGTTAAGATTGATAAGAGCATAAAAAGAATTAAAGAGTTAACCAGCACTCAATAATTTGAAGAAGTAAGCTCTAAGAGCTCAGGAGTATCCTTATTTGAAAAGGAATGTTCAAGTGTCTGAATATTCTTCACTATCTCTAAAGGTCTTGTTTACTAATTACAAATATTGCTATTTATAGCAAATCCTAAAACCCTAGTGGCAAAACTGTAAATAATGTATAAGATCTTAAACCTTAAAGAATGGGCCCATAATTAAAATAAAGAAAATATTCATAAAAATACAAAATAATGCATTTAATAGGAGAAGTTGGCATGCAGTCATTTGGATTGTCCTAAAAGGAGTAAGATTCGAACTGGGCGAGGTCGGCAACTGAATGTCTAAGTTTAGGTAGGAGCCCCTGATGTCCTGTAGTGCTTAGCTAACCCATAGTTGTCTAGTTCTATGATTGGTTGGTACCAGTCTCTCCATGACATGATAAGTGGATCTTTAACCTTGAGATCTCGGCTGTGTGATATCTCAGCTTCTCAGCAAACGATTGATTGATGCCAAATGCTTCCTTTTCTCCCTTTCGGCCTTCTGGAATTAGCTCAACTTTAGCAAAAACAATTCGGCCTCTAGTTAGAATAAGTTAGCTTCAACTTTTGATAGGTTGGCTTCAGCTTAGAGATAGTTGCGGAATTCCTATTAGGAACACTTAGTAAAATGGGTTATTTAGTGGACCCCTTAAGATATTTAACCCATTAGAACAAGTTAGAATCAAGTTTTAGGTCTTAAAAAGTAAATTAGGCCTAAACTAGCTTAGTTAGTCATTAAAGCCTTAGAAATATGATTTGGAGCTCAATAAATGAAAAGAACCGGATTTGAATCCTAATAGAAAATAGACTTATCTTAAGGCCTTTAGTGGGCCTAAGCCTAAAATAATAAGTGGAGTCGGGCTTAAGGCCCTAAAATGTAAGATAAGCCCAACAGCCCATAAAAAAACTAAGAATAGAGTCCAATAACTTAGTGACCAAATATGAACCCTAAATTAAAAGGCTCATAAAATAAAATATAAAAGGTCTATTAAGGCCCTAAGGGCCCTCCAAGACATCTACTATAGGTTCCTTAATGAGTTGAAGCCTTAAACTTAAGAAAAGAGACCATGTAGGCCCATAAGAGTAACACCAATGCCTAAGATGGAAATTTAAAGTGTTAGGCAAAAAAAGTTTACTTAAAATACTTAAAAAGAAGCCCAAAATATTAAGTCCAAGACCTAAGATAAAAAACTAAGCCTAGAGCCCAAACCCTAAAGTAACCAAACTCACCTTTTAGGCATACGACCTTATAAGACCCAAACAAAAAACTTGCTGACCTAAAAGCCCGAAAATGACCTCATAAATGAAAAAACACTCGAAAATGATAAAAATCAACTATAAGAATATGAAATTTCGACTTAAAATGAGAATGTTATGACCAAAATATGAAATAAGCGGAAAAAGGGAAATTATAACAAGGCTAATGAATAGATTAAGTTTAAGATGGGTCTTATTTACTTTAATCACCTTAGTTAAGTGATTTGGGATACCATGTTCAAGACTACTGAGTACTATTAGGAACACTAGATCTCAAGGCCAAGTGTGCATACTACCCCATATTTTACTCTGTTATGTGTTTGTAGTTGGTGCACTATTTAATTATATCTAATAACTAAACTTGTTGCATGTTGGGGTATACAAATGTAAACCCTGTAACATTTTTGTTTAAACCCCAAAATTAGACCCAAGTGCCTAAGATAACTTCATAGGTTGATAAGGCCAAATAAATTAAAATTTTATTAAATTATAAATTTGAATATATTATGAGTAAGAAAAATCTTATAATATCGATCAAAACCTTAATCACGTACAAAAACCTTAAACCCTATGTAAGCATAAATGCCAGAGATTGAACTCAAGCTTGACAAAAACCTTTAAACCATAAACCTAGACTTATAAAATGTGTAATTGTACCCTAAAAGTATTAAAACCTTAATAGAATATGATTATCAATTAACACGTGTAATTGTATGAAATAGTTAATGAATGAATAGAGGTAACTTTCAAATATTTATAAATGTAATGAGTAACAACTTAATTAATAAAATTTATAAAATAATGAATATTATTTCATAATTATTATTAATTCTATAATTTTACAGTTAGGAAAGTTAACTTCAAAATTCTTAATTTTTCCTTTTTCCTTCTTTCCATTTTCTTTTTCTTCTTTCCTTTTTCTTCCTTTTCTTTTCTCACTTCCACATTGCTTCTTTTGGATCCATGTTTCGGTTGCCACTGGTAGTTCCTTTTTCCACACGTGCTCATAAAGGAGATCAAACAAAAACAATAGATAAGCTAAGTGTCAAATCCATTAATTACCATCTTATCTTCTTTTTCTTTCTCTTTTACTTCTTTTATTTTTTTCTCTTTTGGCCAACTGCAGCATTCTTATTTCCTTCACTTGTTTCATTTTCTTTATTCTACAAAATCAAACTCAAATAACATACATATACTTCCCTTACATCCACTGAAACTTTTTCTTCTTCTCTCCCTTTCATTTTCTTGAAACTTTTACACAGTCCACAATCCCTCAATTACATATCTTATCATCTATATCTATTAGCTTCATATCAAGGACAAGAAGATCAATGAGGGTATTTGATTCCAAGAAGACAAAATATAACCAATTAATATGTTAAGTGTATTTAGTTATTTCCTTTGTAAATATGAGATATGTGTATATTTGGTTACACATGTATTCCATAGAATTTTGTATACTTTAGGAGTGTGTATTAAAGTTTATATGTATTTCTTATTTTGTAGTAAATTACATGTACGTGTATTAAATGATATGGAAAGTTGGTATTTTCTTATGTAAATGTGTTCATATATGTATATAAATATTTAGATATATAATTATATTTACATATATGTTATAGTTGATTATGTAAACATATGGTATAAAGAGATATATATATATATATATATGCGTATATAATATGTATGTTGATTTATTTTCATTATCTTCATATATATACATATGTATATGCATCCAATTATATATATATGTATAGTACATATATATACTTATAGTATAGAGTATATTTAGGTTTATATTGTGAATTTACATATGTATATATGTATAAATAAGATAAGGAATCATAAGTATACAAGTGTATGTATAAGTATAAAAATACATATATTAGTAGTATAGTATAGTATAAGTACATGTATATGCCTAAATAGTATATGTACAAATATACTAAAATACTAAATCATTAAATAAAGTAATATAATATATATTTTTATGTCGTGAGCTTTAGAGAGAGAAATAGATAAATTTTCAAAATTTAGTAAATTATAATAATATATATATGTATAAATATTAAGTAAAGTTACAAAATAGGAAAAATATGAAAAAAAAATCCATAAAAGGATACATGGAACACCATGAGCTGCCACGTCAGCACATTGTATTTATAATTAAATTCATAATAAATAATAATAATAAAATAATTAACTAATTAGGAAATTACAAAAGTAGCAAAAAGTGAATTAAATAAGTATTTAACCTTAAAAATAGTATAATAAGTAAATTGTTATAAAATAGGCTTAAAAATAATAAAATTACAAAAATATAAAATTTAGATATTTATTAAATCATAAATTTATAAAGAAAAGCTTAAAATAATAATTTATAAATATTTAAGTCAAAATAATGAAATTTATAATATTTTTAGACCATCATGAAAAGTAAGGGTTATAACATCCAAAATGGACCCTATTATATAAAAGTACATATGAAAACGATAAAAATCGACTAAAAAGCTAAAACTGGGGATTTTATATGAATAGATAGCTAATTTAGGTAATTAGTACTAAATATATGAATAGTTTAGTTATTTTACTCAAATATTTATTACTTTTTGTATTCCCTAAATATTAGGTAATCTTGATATGAATACTGATCTACTGGTGGATTATTACGATCCGTAACTACTATTATGGTCAAGTGAGTACTCCTAATGATTGCATATTTATTTATGTTTGTAGTTAGTAAATTTTAAATTTTATTGATAAATGACTTGATGTATGGAGTTGGGGTATGCATGTGATTGTTATATATATGTTAAGTGAAAATACTTTAATTTATGAAACAGATTAGTTGCTATATTATAGAAATCCTTAGTAAATTAATTGTTTGTGATATTGACTGATCACATGAAAAAGGGACTTAAGTATATCTGGCTTGATCAAACTAAACTAGATCATACATAATCATGCAACACATTCTAATCATTTTAGTCATCACATCACATGGAGGTAGCGAAAGGCCATGTGAGAGTTAATTATGCAATTATGATTAAAATGTTTATTATGGTGCACTCATACAACATGACCTTAACTTGGTCCGCGGGATTACTAGGCGTTAGAGGCATCAGTCGCCTAACTAAGGGTTGAGTTTAGAGGCCTCCGTTTAGGGGTGAGTGTAAACTATAGGAACTTATTCATAATCACACTTGGACCTTAGTTTTATTTAAAACTGAAAATAGATATACTATTTTATTTTTGAATACGAAACGCGAAGTTTTGTAATTGTAAAAGTTCAGGTATAATACTCAAATTTGATTGGTGCCGTATATACTCTAACTTTAACTTCGAAGGGCGTTAAATTTGAGTTACATGTAGTACCTAGTTACGTCACCTGCATGTATTTGTATCACATTCTATGTATTTATGCATTCATATGTTTAAAAATTAATTGTTAAATAACTTATTTATTGTACGGTTAAGGGATAGCTCAATGGGCTTTCTAGCTTATACCCCTATAGATTGCTTTGATAGGAGGATCTCTTCATTGCACATGGCTAAGGCATGCCCATGGTCAATAGGAAGCTTTTAGGATTGTGTGAGTTCGAGTAAAGAGTTGAGAGAGTATTACTATTACAGTAGCAAACTCTTAAGTAGAGACTTATTATCTAATATTATGTGTTATCCAATATATCTACTAGTCTATATAATAGAACATTAAAGACTTAGTGTACTTGTTAGTATGTATTGTAGTTATATTATGAAACTCATGTTAATATAACTATGTTGTGATATTATTTATGCCTACATAACTCTTGGGTAATTATTTGTAGTAGTAGCCTTGTATGTTGCATGAAGAGTTGTTGATTGGACAGGGATTCAATTTAGAATCCTTTGTATGATATACAATGCCTACCACAACTAAGCTACCCTTCAGGGCGTGACAATAGGAACTTATTTGTGCTTACTTTGGTTAATTCTTGCTTACAAATTATCTTAAGATATTTTGAACACCCTTGTTTGTTACTTTAGAACTTCTGGCATTAGAGTGTTTGGAATATAATTACTTGATCACCCCATGAATTCGAAGTTAATAAATATCTGATCTCTAATTAAACTAGACATGCATTGCATCTTATAGCATGAGTTAATAGGCATCAGCACTACGTAGTAGAGTAGGAGATTATGTATAGATGGATCCAAATTGATATTATGTGTTATGATTATTTATTATATAACATGTTCTTACCTTGACCTTTGGAATCTACTAAGCTCTAAGGAGTGCTGCCTTTTGCTTGAGGCCAAGTCATGTCTACTGTTGAGGGTGCTTATACTATTAAGAGAACTTGTATTGGATGTGAATACCTGAGTCTTGACATGCCTATGTACTTCCTAACCTTAGCAACTGTGGGCATGAAAATCGTACTGTATATAGTTATCGATAGACTATATATACTATTACATTGTATATGCTTGTCCATCCATTCATATGTTTGATTAATAACTTCTTTGATATTGTTTGTTCGTAAGGTAGGAAGGTTACTCACTGAGCTAGATATAGCTTACTCCCCAATAGTTTTTTTTTTTTTTTTTTGCAAGTTTTACAAAGCTAGGGCTAGGTTAGGATTCAAGTGCAGAGTGCTCCATTAGGCTAAGAAAGTAGAATATACATTTAGGAAAGCTAATAGTATAGACAAATTAAACTTTTAAGATATTCAGTGGCTTTATGATTATCAAGATATAGATACTCTTTCTCATTGTTTAGTAGGTAATTTTGACTTTCTGTAGTTCTGGTGACTATGGATTGTTAAATCACTTATAGATATATATGTAAATATATATATAGTTAAGTAGATGTATGTAAAATGAATAAGTATCCTTAGAAACTCACTAATTAGAGCTTTGCAATCTCTAACTTGAAAGATAGTCTTTATATCATGGGTACACACGTGATATGAAGATTTTAGGTAAGACTACCAAGCCTTCTTCTAAGGCATTACATTTTTAGTAGAAGATAAGTGTCTTCAAATTCTTATATAAACTATTTTTTCTAATAAAAATATCGAATACAAATGGTAGTAGCTAATAGCACTAAAATAGTCACATTTATAATGTTTGATCGTGAGGTTGAAAAGCTCTTAAAAATAGGTGCTAATGATTTACTCACAAAACAAAATCTAGTATTTAAATTTGCTATCAACAAAATAGATAGTTTCCAATTTCATAAAAGTACCCTTATACAATATAATTTTGCATCTATAAATAATACAATATGAAAAATTCAAATTGGCAATTTAGATAAATAAGCTGTACGATAGAAATTTATTTTTAAATTAGTCAAAGAGCTCACATAATGCGTAGATACAAATTTAAATAATGATTAGTGATGCATAGATAAAAATTTGATTAATGACAAAAAAATTTTTAAAGCAAAAAATGTATATATAATTCAACGTTTATTTACTATTAGGAAACACATCAAAAAATTATTTACACAATATAAGTTCTTGAAAACGAATGACACGTTATATATAAATTATATATAATATATAAATTTCATATCAAGAATGACTTAAAATGAATTAATGATATAAAAAGCAAGATTTTCTAAAATTTTATTAAATATGATAAAAAAAATCAGGAAATGTACTAATGATACCATAAAAATGAAATATGAAAAAATGAAATAGCTTTTGAAACTATATATTATAATATAATTAAGAAACGTGTATTTACAACACTGTGCATAATCAAAAAATGAAATCACTAAACTAACAAAGTAAATTATGAAATTGTTTTAGAAATGGATTAATAGCAAAAGTAATTGTATGTAAAAAGTTGATTTAATATAAAAGAGATCAATTTTATTTTTCCCCCAAATGTTGGACATTAATATGAGATTGGCCTTATATCATTTTTTTAGTAATGACATTTTCATCATTGTATAGAGATTGATAGTATAATTACCAAGATATTGACAAAATTAAATTTCATTTTGCTTTTCATGAATAAATACATCCAAAATTAAATGCATATGAATGGTTGCAAAAAATTTACATGTATAACAAAAATATAAAGGAAAATCTATTATTTATTATGAAAGCATTATGAGAAGCAAAGTACATATTTTGCAATAGAGTAAAAAGTATCACTAAAATTTAAACTAAAACTTAAAATGAAAAGATTGATGATCTTCATAAGTAAAATAAATCTATGTAATTCTAGAAGAAAATACACAAAATAGAACTTTACATCCTAATAATAATTATGTCATTATGGAAAACTTGTAACCTATTAAATTAAGATTGATGTTGGCAAAGAAAAAACAAAACAGTTGGCAAAAAATAATCATAAATTAATTACATTAAGTTCTTATCTCTCCTTAATTTTATAAAACTTTCCATCTTAAGTAAGTATTGATAAATTCCATATGTAATGCAACAATAAAATATTGACACTTTTTATTCTACCTTTATTTATAGTGTTTTTATTGGATTTCCCTAAATTCTACAATCAATTAACATAGTTAATTGTTAAGTTGACTCAAAATTAAATACTACCACTAATTGATATTATTAGTTATCAAATTTAATTGTAATAACTTACACTTTTATAAAATTAGATGAACGGTATGACATACATAATTGCAAAAAAAAAAGAAAAAAGAGTTATAGCAAAAATATATAAATGAAAAATAAAAAATATAAGAATTAAATGAATTAATGAATATCTATATATCATATGAAATGAAAGAATTAGGTTTCAATTTAATCCATGCAATAAGTATAACCTAGTTCACATTCTATGTTTTATTTCACTTTTCCATTATTACATTATAACATCTCTTTCATGTAATAGAAACTTTCCATTTCAACTAATTTTTAACATTTTAATTTTGTTTATACCCCTTCACTTTTTTATGATTTGTAATAATACGAATGTAAATTATTAGTACCATTTATGATTTCCTTAAATTTTACCATTAATTTAAGCAATAATATTCAATTTGAGTCAACATTAAATTTTACCATATATTGATAACAATCAATAAATTTGTCATACCTAACACCTTTTATAAATTACTAAATGAATAGTTAAATAAAAATAATTTGTATTAAAAAAATGATCAATATGAATAAAATGAAAAATGTAATCAATATGAATTAATTGATTAAAATGTCATATAAGATAGATATAATATATGTTGGATATCATATGCAAAATTTATTAATACTATATATTTCTTTTTCAATAGTGATCGTTGTGCTCCATTATATCATAGTTAATATTATAACAAATGTATACTAGTATATTGTTAAAGATATCTGTTTCATGTTCTAGGATATCACCCATTACATCTATTTCATTAATATAACTCCATTGAAATAAATTTATACTATTAGTCATAATAGGTTCCTCTTTTCTTAATGTAATAAAAACATTTATTTTCCTCAAATTATTTACGACAAGAAAATTTTGTTCTTGTCTACTCAATCTTTTGTGAGGCCTAGTTATACAACTCTATATTATTAATATCCTAAACCGTCATTTAAATCATTATTTATTTATCTCAATAAATATGAAAAAAAAAGTTTATTACACATTTATGAACCTCTGATTTTTAGTAAAAAGAAACCATTTGTAATTAATTATGAAATAAAATATACAATAGATAAAAGGAAAAAAGAATTGTTCTTAAAGAGTTTAAATTTCATAGAGTAATCTAATACTACATTAAACAAAGTTGTGTCCTAAGAAGAAACAATAGTTATTATGAAATGACCTTATTTTCCAAAGCTATCTTAATAACATAAATAAGAAAAATATAAAAGATGAAAATATAATTTAGAATTGTTATGAAATAACCTCTATCTTTATAACCAAAATTTAAAATTCACTTAATAACACTTAGACATGAAGTAAAATATACATAGTTTTAAACATAATTCATGTAAGGTTCATCCATTTGATGATCATTGGTAATACATTTACATTAAACACGTGATATATTTTGATAAAAAAAAATAGTATCATTAATCGTTATTCACAAATTCAATCTTATTGCTATAGATTCATCGACTTAACTCTCATTAGTTATATATATATATATGTATATATATAAATGAAAACATTATTTTGTCACATATAAAGGAAAAGACATGTAGAAAAATTTATAAATATAATTACAAAAGGGATAAAAGGAAGCATCAACTATTTCCCATAAATAATTAATAGGTTAAAAATAATTAAAGAAATACAACAGTGATTATCTAAATCAATAATTTTTGCAATAAGAGTAAGAAAAAATTATAATCATACTAATTGAAAAAATTCAAATTTATCACAAATTTTACAACTAAAAACAAAATCATTATTTACAATTAATTCATAAGATACAATTATGTATTCACAAGTAACCTTTATTTATATAATCTCCTTTAAGTTCTCTAATTTAAATCTAGGGGGAATTACATCCGCTTCCATTTTCATTACTAATTATTCTTTCTAATCTCTCTTGATTGCAAACCTAGGATTTCATCTATTGCAAAAGAGTTTTTATGTAAGAATTAATTTTCGAGGGCAAGAATCAAACATTGGAATGATGTCCATAGTGTATTAACATCCTTATGCTTGTTGTGAGTTATATATGAAAAGTAGATACATATGTGTGGAATGTTAAAATAAATTCATGAATAATTTGATTTAATTATGGACATCAATGTATTGGTATGTAAATATAAGAAATGAATTTTTTTTTTTTAGCCAAGAAGAAATTATTAATTTTTCAAAATTAAATGACATCTTTAAATAGAAATTTAAAGAAAATAATAATGAAAATACATTATAATTCCTAAAATATATATGGAAAGTGCTTAAAAAATTATATATTATAATATGATTGTTGTTGAATGACTACAATTTAACAAAAGGCGTGAAACAAGATTCCATGACAAGTTGTTCCCCATTATTTATTCAGTTGAGATAAATGCATTGTTTAAAAAAATATTCTTAATTAGTTACTATAGATTTGTATTTGACCTTTTTTTTTTATATTTTTATAAATGTTAAATATTGATTCTATTTCATCTTTTACTGTATAGATGATGCAAAGAAGGAACAACCAACTTGAAGTATTATCAATCAAACAATTACTGTCCTCTTCACAAAATAATTCTCTAGAATTTGAAGGCAAACAATCTCAACAAAAGAGGAAGGATCATGATGATATAGACAAAGAACAATTTAACAACATAGCTGAGAAAATAAAGATAAAATGAGTTATTTCTCTTAGAATTACTTTTTATATGAAGTTTTTTCTTTTCAAATTTAACATTCAATATTTAATACATAATAGTCATTTCCAAAGTACATAGTAAAATGAAAGGAAAAAAACCTATAGATTTCTATTCATTCATAGAAGTATGATATTGTTGCCTTAATAATATATGAATATGATTTAATATTTTGAAATTTTATATTTAATAAGTCTAATTGTTTAAAAAAAAAATTATTCAAACTTTTATTCGCGCATAGTACAAGCTCTTAATTAGTTTTATATAATTTCAAAAGCAGTTATCTTATATAACAAGAGAATAATTTAATATAATATATCTCCATAATTTACTACTATTGTTATTTTTGTTATTTACTCATTTTCTATTGATAAATAAGTGTAATAGCAAATACCACTCTCACATTATATGTCATATTAAACTATAGAAGGACTATAATATGAAACATGTATAGGGAAATACTAACTTTTTCTTTCTTAATTTTCTTTCTTAATACTCATGTAGTTACTTAATATATGTTTTTTTTTTTGTTGAATATTCAGCAAAACATATGTAATAAGTCATTCATTTTTGAAATCTTATATTACTTAGATTATTTTTAAAGTATTTTTATTGATATTTATAATATATAAATATCATTAGATTACAATTACATTTTTAAGAAAATGATTATAATCATTATTCAAATTTTCATCCACGCATTGCGCAGATTCTTAAACTAATTCAAATCTATTTACAAAACCCTTAACATTGTATTTTGAGGTAATTTTTGGTCTATAAACTTTTAGTTATATTTAATATACATGACAAGAAATCTTCGTAAACTATATGTTTGATATTTATAATAATCTGGCTAAACTGCCTTGTTTTAGCAAATTATGAAATAATGCATCTTCCACAAATTTCTTGATGAATTTTATTTGTGTTGATTTCACAAAATCGAAGCTAAAATATCCATTTTAGAAATTATATGTGGCAATCTAGTTTGGTATTTGTAACCACCAATATTGAAAATACATATCTAACAATTATATGAATGGAAGAAAACAATTACTAAATTAGCAATAGTGAGTTGAAATATTTTTCGTAAAATCATTTGGACTTGTTTTCTATTTATTACCTAATTTAGTTGGTATTTAGCTAATATTAGCTGTTGAGCTTAATTTTTCTTGGTTTTTATAAAATTTCCTTAAACCGATTAATACTAAACTCTACCCGTTTAATATTAGTTATTAACTAAGGTTTAAAGAAAACCGACTTTTTAAAAGAATTTTGTAAACTTTTGGAGTCACCACCTAACTACTGTCAGGAAGTGGTTTAGGTCAAAACTAAATTGGTAGATTGGTTTTAATATAGAAACCAATGCACGTAGTGAAAACCGATTTTATAGGAAAAGGTTTTGAAAAACTAGAGAAACGAGTTCGAGGGTTAGGTTTTTTTAAACCCTTATAGGTATCACAAACTTTCCAAATTTAGATTTAATTCCTAAAATTACCTTTTACAATAACAACTTAAATTATTAAAATTGCTTTAAATTGAATAATTCTGAGTTAGAAAGAGGGAAATTTATTTATTTTTTTCATTTTTTACCAAATTGAGTCATTTGAACTAAAAGTGGAAAAAACTAAATTTTTTCGTTTTTTTATGTCACCTTAGAAGTTCTTACATACTCATTATTCAATATCAAGCATATGTAATTCTTTTCCGAAAATCTTAGCAGGTTAATTAATTTTAATTTTGAAAAGTTGGTCGAGTTTACGTTTTTAACTCAGTTCAAGTTATTTAAGAAAAATTTTTAGAAGGGTCCTAATTGAGAATTTTATTTTTGAAAAATTCTAAAAGTGCCCTAATTTTGAAAAAGGGGTTGATTCATATTTGTTTATTTAGAAAATCGATTTTCCTAAGCGGTAAAATATATTTCCTTTTTTTGCATTTTTTTTTTAATTTTTTGTTATTTTTTTATATTATTTTTTATTTTTTGCACTTTTTATTTTATTTTATTTATTTATTTTCTTTTTCTAACTTTTTAGTTACATTACAAAACATTGAACAATAATAATAAATAAATTGCAATAACATAAATAAAACAAAAAAAAATAATAAAAAAGGGCTAGACCAAATCTAAAGTAGAGAGGCATAGGTTGGGCTTACTCAATTGGATATGTGTCAGACTTGGTCAACTTGGATATGTGCACAATACGTAAGGACTAGGGACAGTTCTTTAACAGTGGACAATGTCTCTTAGGTATTTTCAAGCTGATTTTCTTTTTTCTTTTTTTTTTTTTTGTGGGGATTGTTAGATTCATGAGAATCATATTGGACTTTGGGGTTTGATGAAGGTGGAGCAATGTTTTGTAGTGGTTTATGTGGTGTTTGATGACCAATCAATGTCAGTGGTTGCAAGAGTAGTTTATGCGTAGTAGTAGTAGACTATGCTATTGTTGTTGGTTAGTATAGGTATGTGTGTATAATGATTGGTTGTCTTACAGTAGCTGTGCTGTTGGGTTGCATGTACTGCTTGCTTTGTACGAAGATGGGAGTGGAGCTTGGCTTTAGTTGGGGATTGGTTCGAGACCTTAAAGTGAGAGTACGTGTAATACCCTAGAAGGGGGCCTAGTAATTTTGCCTAAAATCTTCATATCATGTGTGTACCCACAATGGAAAGACTATCTTATAAGTCAAAGGTTGCAAGGCTCTAACTAATAAATTTCTAAGGATGCTCATTCAATTTACATAAATTTGCTTATATATATATATATAAGTGATTCAACAATCCATAGTTACCAGAACCACAAAGAGTCAAAATCACCTATTAAACAATAAGAAAGGGTATCTAAATTCCAACAATCATGAAGCCACCAAACACTTTTAAAAGTTTAATTCAACTATCTTACTTGCTTTTCTAAACTTATCATTCTACTTTCTCAACTCAATGGAGCGCTCTACACTAGAATCTTAGCCCAGCCCCAACTTTGTAAGACTTGTAAAAGAAACTATTAGGGGGTAAGCTATATCCAGCTTAGTGAGTAACATTCCTTACCTTATTAACAAACAATATCAAACAAGTTATTAATCAACATATGAATGCATGGATAAGCATATGCAATGCAACAGTATATGTAGTCTATTGGTAATTGTGTATGGCACGATTTTCATGCCTACCATTGCCTAGGTTGGGAAGTATTTAGGTATATCAGGACCTAGGTATCCACATCCAATATGAAATCTTTTAACAATATAACTACCCTCAGCAGTAAATACGGTTTGGCCTCAAGTAGAAGGTAGCACTCCTTAAAGCCGTCGACTAATTCCTAAAGGTCTAGGCAAGAACATATTGCACGAAATATGTCATACGATAAACAATCACCATACATAATATCAATATGGATCCATCCAAGCATGATCTCCTACTCTATTGTATGGTGCTAATACCCTTTAACTCATGTTGTAAGATATAATGCATGTCTAGTTTAGTGACAGGCTAAATACTTATTAATTATGGATTCATGGGGTGGTCAAGCAAGTATATTCCAAATACTCTAATGCCCTATGTTCTAATGCAGCGAACAAGAGTATTTGAAATATCTTAAGATATTTTGCAAGCATATTTCAATTAGAACAGGTACACACAAGTTCCCATATTCCCCAACATATGTCAAGTTCAATTATCATATATAATTAGATAATGCACTAAATACAAGTATAAAACAAAGTAAAATAGGGGGTGATATACTCACTCAGCCTTGAAGTTAAGTATTCCTAGTAGTCTTCGATAATCTCAAACTTGGATCCCAAATCACTTGAGTAAGGTAACTAAAGTAAATAAGACTCATCTTAAACATAATCTATTCACTAGTCTCGCTACAATTTCCCTGTTTTTGCTTATTTTGTATCTTGATCATAACTTTCTCATTTTAAGTCAAAATTTTGTGTTCTTATAATCGATTTTCATCATTTTCGAGTGTTCTTTCATTTGGTGAGGTTATTTTTGGGATTCTGGGTTAGCAAGGTTTTGATTTGGTCCTTACAAGTTTGTGGGCCCAAATGGTAAGTTTAGTTACTTTAGGGCTTGGGCCTAATTTTGGGATTTGAGTATAGTTTTTGATCTTGGGCCTTACACTTAATATTTTGAGCTTCCTTTTAAGTATTTTAAGTGGACTTCTCTTACCTAATACTTTAAATTTTCACCTTGAGCCTTAGTGTTGCTTTTATGGGCTTAAATGGGCTATTTTTACTATTTAAGGCCCTTACCTACTAAGGGGCCTATAGTGGATGGCTTTAATGTGATTTTAGACTTAATAGACCCTTTATATTTTACTTTATGAGCCTTTTAATTTAGGGTTCAGATCTGGTCATTAAGTTATTGAGCTCTAATCTTGGTTCTTTTAAAAGCTTTTGGGCTTATCTTGCATTTTAGGGCCTTAAGCCCAACTTCACTTATGATTTTGGGCTTAAGCCCACAAAAGGCCTTAAGATAAGTCCATTTTCTATTAAGATTCAGATCTAGTTCTTTTCATTTATTGGGCTCCTAATCATATTTTTAAGGCTTTAATAACTAACTAAGCTAGTTTAGGCTTAATTTGCATTGTAGGACCTTAAACTTGATTCTAACTTATTCCAATGAGCCAAATATCCTAATGGATCCACTAAATAACCCACTTTACTAAGTGTTCTAAATCTGGTTCATTTCATTAATGAGGTTTCTAACACTATTCCTAAGGCCTTAATCACTAACTTAACTAATTTAGGCCATTAACTCATCATTACCTTACTTAACTTGGTTAATTACATCCTAAATCATACTTAACATTAAATAATCATGTTATTAAGGTAATAAATCAAAATTTACAGATTTGAAACTTTCATGAAAGTGGTGGCTAAGTAGGGTTCTTCTAGGCCTTCCTTTAACTTCTTCCATTCAATATTCATTCTAATGTGTTTTCTTGTTTTAATCATATTTCTACTTGTTTTAAGCTAATAACATCACCTAGCATGGTGAAAACAAGATGGATACATATCAAGGAGTGGGTGACATAGATGGTACTTAGGTTTTCATGAAGTTCAATTAACATCTTTTCAAGTTATTTATATAAAACTATCTCTTACACCTTCAGAATACGAATAGCAAACTAGCGAAGTACATGAATGAATGTGCTCTAAAATGATGTGTACATGATTATAACAAATTTATATAGTATTTCTAATATTAAACTTTGAAGATATCACAGGTATAACTTATGTGAATAAGAAAGTCAAGTTGGTTGAGTTTTACCTTAGGCTAGCCTGCATGACTTCCAACTTTTCTACTAAAAAACGAAGTTGAAACTTACTCCTTTGAGGGGAAGTATTTGCTGGCAAGAAAACAGGGTGTGTAGATGATCTTTTGGTGGTAGTGGCTTATCATTTGGTGGCGTATGGGGGAGGTAAGACCAAAAGGCGCTGATGTGCATAAGGAGGGTCCAATAGCTCCTTTTGTTTTCTTCCCTTTTTCCTTTGGTTTTTGTTTGGGTTTCTTAAGAATGTTTGCTAAAGTTTTCTATTCGTGAAGAATGGTATCAAATGAGGGTTTTGGAGGGGTGAAATGGTAGATATTGAAGATGGATTAAGGGGGACAAGAGGTAGCTATTTTGGGATAAGGGTACATGGTCCCCTTTTGGTACTATTGTACCTTGCTTGTTTTTTGCCAAATAAGGGGAGATTTTGTCTCCTTAAGGACAAGTGTCCATTAATTCTCAATTAATCCTTTGTCTTTTATTTTTAATTGAGTTTGACTTGCTACTAATTAAGATGTAATGAGACTTGGTAGATGGATTAAAGGGTAATTAAGCTAATTAATGGCAATTTACTTAATTAAGCAATTTAGGCCTAATCAGGGTGTAAATAGGGTCTTGCCATATTTTATCACTTTAATTAAGTTTATTAACCTATATTACTTCATTTGTTAGTCTTTTATTATTTGGGACCGATTAGGGTATTCAAACTACGTACGTAGCTAGCGATTTAGGGTTTCCTAGCGATTGGAGAAATTAGTTACAACTAGTGAATGGTTTAAGGATACACTTAGGGTTTATTAGTTTAATTACGATTTTAGACTTACAATTAAGGTTTTACTCAATCTATTACTATTTTCCAATCATTTTGAGGTTTCTAACATATTAGGGTTTTGTATATACGATTAAGGTTATAGGGTTTTACTCTTTTTAAGGTCTTCCGACTTTATTACTTAAGATTTATGACTTATTATTTAGGGTTGAATCATTTAATATATGGATTTTATTCTTATATCATTTATTTTATATATTGAGCAGTTCTAAGGATTACTTATTATCTCCTGTATTTGACTCTGAGTTTAGATCCAAAAGTTTATAGGGTTCATATTGTCTCCCTAAGTATAAGGTTGGCATCATTAAGAAGATATTTTCATATAATTCCTTTGGCTTTATATGATTTATTGCTCTTGACTTATAGTTAATTATGATGTAAAACCCCGATTAGCGAATTAAGGTGTAATTAAGTTTCTTAATCTTAATTACTCATACACTCGACACAAATTAGGTACATTTTAGGGCTTAATGTGTCAAATTAAGTTAGTTAAGCCCATTGGGTCATCTTGTCTAATTATTTAAAAGAATTGAGACAATTATTGTTGTTCGAGTACGTTTTAGAGGCTAAATTAAGGTTTTGGGGCAATTAAGTGATTAGTCTTCAATTAATGAATTGTTTTACTATTTAATTAAAGTACACTTGTTGGATTAGGGTTTTCGACCATAGCTTAAGGCTTTACAATTTAAAGGCTCACTTGTATTAGGGTTTTAATTAGGATTTTAGTGTTTGAAGGTTCATTTAAGAGCTAGAGTATTCGTTTTAAGGTTTTGAATTCATTGTTAAGGCTATCTATACCAATATTCATTTTTGGTTTAGCTTACCCTTTATTATTTTCGAGGAGCTCTCCTAGACTTTGACTATCACTCTCTTTCCTATTGAGGTTGGGTGTTAGTTTCGTTAGATTAGGTTGACCTTGGGAGTTAATATTATTTATTAGCATTTGTTTATAGGATTTTAGGGTTTTTGAGTGTAGGGGTCTAACTAGGGTTAAGACTACTATTTAGGGTTTTAAGGGTTTGCATTAGGGTTTTTTTAGCATAGCCTCTTAGGTTCAGGATTAGTTATCTTACCAACAATAAGAGTATCTTTTAGAAGAATCTATTAACTTCTAACCCCTATTTTAGGAAATTTACGAGGTTTACAGCATGAGTGATTGCCAATGTTATGTTTCTATATACGTCATAGGTGGTGGATGGATGAGGATTTAGTGGCATCAGTGGAGTGATTGTGTTTATAATAAGTGTGTATGTTACGTAGGGGCATAGGTAGTTAGGTTGGCTGCATGGTATGTGCTGACTAGTGTTGGGCATTGCATAAAGGTAGAGCGAATGGGTTAGTAATGTGAGGGAATGGTGTTTGGGTATCGGTGTAGCTGTGTTTGGGAGTGGTGGAGTGGAGACAATAGCAAGAACAACTATGACAGTGAGTCCTTGTTCGCATATGGATAGTGGTGATTGAAATAGATGGGTTGAAGATGAAATTGGGATGTGACGGTAACAAGAGAGAGAGAGGTCGAAGTGGTACTATAGGGAGAGAGAGATGGTCCTATTATTGTATGTGTTGTCCTTTAAATTTGGAAAAAAAAAATTTTGAATTCAATGCCCATCTTAACTTTTCGTTTTTTTCCAATTTTTTATTGCCAATTCAATGCCCTTAAATGCTTGTATCTAAACATGTTTTTAATCTCATTATAAAGTATTCTATGCCTACTTTGTGATTTCACCATTAAATCAGTGAAATCAGGAAGGAGATTGATGAAAAATGGCCACAAAGTGACCACTTTGGGTTGGAATTGTACTAGGAAAAGGGGGGAATTAGGGTGAATGAAAAGGAAAGGGAAAGAAGAAAGGGGAAAAAAAAGTTGACGTGGCACTTTGGGTTAGAACTGTGTTAGGAAAAGGAGGGAATTAGGGTAAATGAAAAGGAAAGGGAAAGAAAGAAAGGGGAAAAAAAAGTTGACATGGCTTCATATCAATTGTGTGGCCCAATAATTACTTGCTACGTGTCCCAGTAGGTACATGCTCGAATCAAATTGCGACACATGGTAGATGGAAGTCAAGAGAACAAAAAATTAAAAGGCTTGTTGTGCCTTTTGAGAGAATCAAACCCGAAACCTTTATTCCAAATTCAATGTCAAGTGAAAGTGTAAAAACGTCAGGCTGTTAGCCTTTAGCTTGGGTTAGATTTAAATCTAAGCCCAGGCTCAACATCCTTCCCATCTTTTTATCATTAATGCCTAAGAAAAACACTAAAGCTAAGTTAAAAATTCAATTCAATTCTATTAAATTATATAAAAATTTTATTTATTATTATTTTCTAAATTTTCCTTAAATTTTCTACTTTTTGTACTTTTGTCTAAATTTTCTATTTTTTGTAATTTTTTTCTAACTTTTCTTATTTTTATGATTTTTTTTCTAAATTTTTTGTTTTTTTTTTTGTACTTTTTTCTAAATTAGGACCTTTTACCATATTCTAAAAATTCTAAAATTATAGGGGACAAAGATGAGGTGTCTACAATTACACTTCTTTGTGGTAAAGTTTGAGTAAAACTTTGCTATAATGACAAAAAAAAAAAAACACTATTTTTTCTCTAGGGATGAAATTGTCCTAAGAAGCGCTACAACTAGCTAACTTTCTTAGGCTTGGTTTACTAGGGATTTGGTGAATTGTGAAAGCTGAAAGAGAGAGGAGGCACTCTAAGAGTTGGCCAAGAAACTAAAAGAGGGTTCAAAAGAGTTTAGCACCCTAGGAGTTAGCTATAAAAATTAGTTTAAAAAATTGGTCATGCTCCTTTACTTATTAACCAAGGCAGGGGTGTCTCTCAAGGACTAGAAACCCTAAATTGGAATCGATTCAAAAACCTAGTCGTGTTCCTTTGAGCTCACTAACTTAGGTAAGAGCATCTCTTAGGGAATAGCAATTGTAAGCCCTACAAAATTTTAATAACCTAAAAGCAGAATCGAATGAAGGAGTCCTTAGAACCACCTAAACATAATAATAAAGCCTAGGTATAGGAATCAAACCCTAAGTGTTCAACTAAAAACCCTAATTGAAGTAAACCCTAAAGACCTAACTAAATGAGTAAGAACCTTAGTACTTGAGAAACCCTAGAACAATAGAGAAACCCTAAATTGATCATCTAACCCTAATTAAGTGATCAAATACCTTAATATTACAAATAAACACTAATAGTAAGGTTAAATCAATCAATACAAGTGATCTAAAACATTAAACAATTGAAACCCTAACTTTTGAGTTCATACACGAATCAAATTACTATAAATGAATACCAAACCCTAAGGAAACCTTAAGAAAACCTTAAGTATACGTATAGCGCATTTAGGTTAGCTAAAGTATAGTGTCAAAGTTTAACAAACCCTAAACGTATCCTAAGTGCACTTAATTAGCCTAGTCATGCCTAATTACCATCAATTATCCTAATCAAACCCAACTAACCCCATTACATCTTGATTAGCTACAAATTAAACATGATTAAGGACCAAAAGACAAACCCTTAATCACCTTAAAATATCTTATACTCTAAGGAGACAAGATCATATCCAATTTAGCAAAAAGCATAATAGTATATGGTCCCACTTTTTGTACCTTATCTTTGATTTCCCTAAACAATCAAAGCTTATCCCTTACCCTCTCTCCTTTCTACGACCGGCCATCCCATTCCCCTCCTTCATTTTTGTTTTCTCAAACCCTCTCAAAAATCTGAACACCTAAACTTCTGCCCTTCTTCTTTTCCTTCGACCACCCCATCCATTACACTGCCAGCTACAATAACTCCCCATCACCACCCCAAATCACTCCATAGCAAGTCTTACTCCTCATACACACTCCACCCTAACCCTTCCACATACCCATACCCTCTTACACACACAAAAGCTCACGGCACATAACTACAAAGGAAGGCCTTCTACACCTTGCTTCGGTAAGTACTTAGGTTAGATTTTCCTTAGTTTTTTTTGTAAAATAATGTTAGGAACTAATACTTTTCTTTGTTGAAACTCATTTTATAGCAACTCCCTATAAGTTCTAAGGTGTTACAAGTAGGGCAAACAAAGGTTAGTGTAAGAAAAACCACTTTTAATAGAAGATATAACATAAATAGAGTAAGTAGTGTAGAGTAGTATTAGTTTGAGTAGTAAATCATCAAGTAGGATGACAAAACCCTATTCCCCATGCATGCCGCCCCTTATATATTCTCTTACAACATTTCCACACACTTTTATGTAGTAATTATGGTTTTAGATTAGTAGAAACATAGGCTACTTAAGTAAAAATACCATAAAAATCAAGTGTTGTATGAAAATGGAAGATTTGACTCTAGAAACAACTCATAGCCACCACTTTCATGAACCACTAGATCTATAAATTCTTTTTTATTAACTTAATGGCATGTTTATTTAGTGTTATGTATGGTTTATGACTTAATTAATCAAGTTAAGTAGTTTAAAGTATGGTTAAGGCCTTAAACTAGCTTAATTAGTGATTATAGGCTTAAGAATGGTGTTAATAACCCCAAATACCATAATGTCCAAATCTACAAACATATTAAAAATGGGCTAGAGTTAATTCCAATGTTAGGCTTAAGTCCAAAAAGATAAATGGGCTTGAGCCCAAGGCCCTAAATAGTGATGTAAACACAAAAAGCCTAAAAGAACTAACTTTAGAGCCCATGTAGCTAGGTGACCAGATTTGAACCCTAAGATAAAAGGCTTGGTAAAAGTTATTTAAGAGGCCCATTAAACCCAAAAGCCCATCTAACATACCCCCCATAAGCCCCTTAGTAATTTAGAGCTTTAAACTTAATAAAAAGGCCCATTTAGACCTATAGGAGTGTCACCAAGGCCCATTCTAAAATTTTAAAGTGTTGAGTAGAAAAATCCCATTTAAAATACTCAAAAGAAGGCCCAAATTCATTAAATATAAAGCCTAAATTCAAAAACTAAGCCCTGGCCCAAATGTTGAAGTGGCCCAACTCCCCATTTAGGCCAACAACCTTATAGGGCCTAAACCAAAAACTTACTAACCTAGAAACTTAAAAAAAACTTCATCAAATGAAAGAACATTAAAAAACAATGAAAACGACTATAAGATCATTGAAAACGGAGTTAAAACGAAGAAGATATGCCTGAATTATGAAAATAACTAACTCTAAGTTAGCCAGCGGTAAGCCTAGTTAACTAATGCAAATAGAATACTCATAAACCTTAAATTATCTTCTTCAGGGGATGAGGAGTTTGACTTGGACACATAGAAGATTATTAGGACTGCTAAGCATCACAGTCGAGTGAGTATACTACTCCCTACTTTGCTTATTTGTACTTATAGTTAGTGAAATACTTAATTATATCTAATAACTGAAACTGTTGCATGTTACGGCAAATGGGAATTTGTATGTGCTTGATATGATTGGCCTTGCTTGCAAATTACCTTAATTTGATATGAATATTATATGGTTGCTGCATTAGAACTTAGGATCTTGAAGTGTTTGTATATAATTGATTGGTCACCTACAAATTGGAATTGATAAATATTTGACCCCTAATTAAACCAAACATGTATTGCATCTTATAACATGATGTTAAGGGCATTAGCATCACATAGTAGAATAGGGGATCATGCCTAGTTAGATCCATATTATACTTTGTATATTGAAAATTGTTATCGTATGATGTATTTTGTGTGACATGTTCTGCCTTAACGTTTGAGAACTACTTGGCTCCGAGGAGCATCACCTTCTGCTTAAAGCTATGCCGTGTCTACTACTGAGGGTGATTTTGATATCAAGAGACTTTGAATTGGACATAGATACCTGGATCCTCACGTATTGAAATACTTCCTAACCTAAACAACGGTAATCGTTAAAACCGTATTGTATACAGTTACCGACTGACTGTATATATTGTTGCATTGCATATGCCTAACCATGCATTTATACCCTTATTTGATAATTTGTTTGATATTGCTTGTTGTAAAGTAGGAAGGTTACTCACTAAGTAGTTGAGCTTACTCCTTATAGTTTATTGTTGCGGTAGGATTTGTGGTTGGAGTTAGGCTGCGGGATGTGTTAGTAGTACCAACTTAGGATTATGGGATATGAAGAAGTCAAGACCTCAAGCAGACCCTTTAGTTATTATTGGACTCTCTTTATTCTCCATTATTAAGTATTTTTAGCTTATTGAGTAGCTTATACTACTTATGATGACTTATTGCAGTACTATATGACCGATTTAAGGGAAACTTGATATCCCCTTTTGTCTATGTAATGTTAGTAGTTAATTAGATAGTGTAACTTTAATTTATACACTTTGTTATTACTTAATGCTAGTTACTAGGAGAAGGTTGTAGTTATGAAATGTCTCGTGTAGTATGCTAAAGGTCTTCAATCAAGGATGGTACTTGATCTTGAATCTTCACTATTATATGGCAGTACTGCCATAACTCGACCCCCCTCTAGGTTGTAATAGCAACCTTAAATTGGAATCGATTCAAAAACTTGGTCATGCTCCTTTGAGCTCACTAACTTAGGTGGGAATGTTTCTCAAGGACTAGTAACCCAAAATTTGAGTCAATTCGAAAACCTGGTCGTGCTCCTTTGAGCTCATTAACCTAAGCGGGAGTGCCTCTTAGGGACTAGCAACCCTAAATTGGAATATATTTGAAAACCTAATCGTACTTCTTTAAGCTCACTAACCTAGGTAAGAGCATCTCTTGGGGATTAGTAACCCTAAATTGGAATCGATTCAAAAACCTAGTTGTGCTCCTTTGAGCTTATTAACTTAAATGAGGGCGTCTCTTGAGGAATAGAAATCCTAAATTAGAATCGATTCGAAAACCTGGTTATGCTCCTTTAAGCTCAATAACCTAAATGAGAGTGTCTCTTAGGAACTAGCAACTCTAAATTGGAATTGATTCAAAAACCTGGTCAAGATCTTTTATGCTCACTAACCTAGGCAAGAGTGTTTTTGGAGGACTAGTAACCTTAAATTGGAATTGATTTGAAAACCTAATCGTGCTCTTTTGAGCTCACTAAGCTAGGTGAGAGCATCTCTTGGGGACTAACAATCTTAAATTGAAATTGATGTGAAAACTTGGTCATGCTCTTTTAAGATCACTAACCTAAGCAAAAGCATCTCTAGGAGACTAGCAACCCTAAATTAGAATCGATTTGAAAACCAGATTGTACTCCTTTGAGCTCACTAACCTAGGCAGGAGTGTCTCTTGGGGACCAATAACCCTAAATTGGAATGGATTCAAAAGCCTAGTCATGCTCCCTTAAGCTCACTAACTTAAGCGGGAGTATCTCTTAAGGAATAGCAACCTTAAATTAGAATCGATTCGAAAACTTGGTCGTACTCCTTTGAGCTCACTAACTTAGGTGGGAGCATCTCTTGGGGATTAGCAACCTTAAATTGGAATCGATTTGAAAACCTATTGGGGTCCTTTGAGCTCATTAACCAAGGCAAGAGCATCTTTAGGGGGCTAGCAACCTTAAATTAGAATCGATTCGAAAACCTGGTCATATTCCTTTGAGCTCACTAACCTTGGTGGGAGCGTCTCTTATAGACTAATAACCCTAAAATTGAATCGATTTGAAAACCTGGTCGTATTCGTTTAAGCTCACTAACTTAGGCTGGAGTGAAATTGGAATCAATTCCAAAGCTTGGTCATGCTCTTTTGAGCTCAGTATCCTAGGGGAGAGCATCTCTTAAGGACTAATAACCCTAAATTGGAATCAATTTGAAAACATAATCATGCTCCTTTGAGCTCACTAACTTAGGCAGGAGCATTTCTTAGGAACTAGCAACCTTAAATTAGAATCAATTTAAAAACTTGGTTGTACTCCTTTGAGCTCACTAACTTAGGTAAGAGCATCTCTTAGTAACTAACAACCCTTAATTGAAATTGATTCAAAAGCTTAGTTGTGCTCCTTTGAGCTTACTAACCTAAGCAGAAGTGTCTCTAAAAAACTATCAACCCTAAATTGGAGTCGATTTGAAAACCTGGTCATGCTCATTTGAGGTCATTAACCTAGGTGGGGGCATCTTTGAGGGACTAGTAACCATAAACTAGAATCAAATCGAAAACTTAGTTGTACTCCTTTGAGCTCACTAACCTAGGCATAAGCGTATCCTAAGGACTAGCAACCTTAAATTGGAATCGATTTGAGAAAACCTAGTCATGCTCTTCTGAGCTCAAACCTAAGTAGGAGCGTCTTTAAGGGAGTAGCAACCCTAAATTGGAACTGATTTGAAAACATGGCCATGATCCTTTAAGCTCATTAGCCTAGGCGGAAGTATCTCTAGGTAACTAGCAACCTTAAATTGGAATTGATTTGACCACCTAGCCGTGTTCCTTTAAGCTCATTAACCTAGGTGGGAGTATCTCTAAATGACTAGCAACCCTAAATTGGAATCAATTCGAAAACTTGGTCATACTCCTTTGAGCTCACTAACCTAGGTGAGAGCGTCTCTCATAGACTAGAAACCCTAAATTGGAATTGATTCAAAAACCTAGTCGTGCTCTTTTAAGCTCACTAACTTAAGTAGGAGTGTCTTTGGGGGACTAACAACCCTAAATTAGAATCAATTTAATAAAACCAGGTCGTGCTTTTCTAAGCTCTCTAACCGAGATGGAAGCATCCCCAGGATTAGCAACCCTAAATTGGAATCGATTTAGAAAACCTATGGGTTTGCTAAAAGAAATTGGTGAATAGAAAGTGCCCTATGGGCTTGCTACAGCAAATTGTTGAAGAGGAGTGCCCTATGGGCTTGCTTCCACAAATTGGTGGATATGAGGGCCCTATGAGCTTACTAAGAGAAATTGGTGAAGAGAAGCACTCTAGGGGTCGCTATAACAAAATAGTGAAGGCAAGCGCCCTATAGGCTCGCTAAGACCCTAAGGAGAATTTGGCGAAGGGAAGCATTATAGGGGCTCATTAAGACCCTAAATAGAATTTAGAGACAGGAAGCACCCTATGGGTTCCCTAAGACCCTAAATAAAATTTGGTGAAAGGAAGAGCCCTACAGGCTTGCTAAGACCCTAAGTAGAATTTGGTAAAGGGAAGTGCCCTATGGGCTCACTAAGACCCTAAATAGAATTTGGTGAAGGGAAGCACCCTATAGGCTCACTAAGACCTTAAGGAGAATTTGGTGAAGGCAAGTGTCCAACTAGTTCGCTAGAAACCTAAGGAGAATTCGATGAAGGGAAGCGCCTTAAGGGCTCGCTAAGACTCTAAAGAGAATTTGGTGAAGGGAAGCACCCTATGAGCTTGCTAAGACCTTAAGGAGAATTCGATGAAGGGAAGTACCTTATGGGCCCGCTAAGACCCTAAGGAGAGTAGCAATGAATCAAAGTAATGCTTTATGAGCTTACTAAAACCTTAAAGGAGAATATAAGTTAGGACAGTGCTTTTAAGAGCTAGCTAGAACCCTAAAAGAGGATTGAAGATGGGATAGTGATCTAAGAGCTAGCTAAAATCTTGAAAAATGAATTAAAAGAGGGGACAACACTCTAAAAGCTGACTGGAACCTTAATGTCGAATTAAAGATGTAAAGTGAGGAAAGTAACCACTTTGAAAAACTTCCTGACTTGAAAATTTTTATAGACAAGGAATTTGGTGAAATCTATTTTTGATGAAAAAAGAAATTAGAGATAGGCCCTTTAGTCTAAGGAGTTAATGGACATCATAAACTACATCAGGGAAGAATGACTTAGACTATCATGGTCAACTTAAAAGGTGTGAACACATTGAAGAAGGGAGGTGACATGAATTGGAAACTTGGCTACTTAGGCTAACGTAGACTTTAATGAAAAAAATAATTGTCACAAGCCTTTACCTTTTCTCTCTTCCCTTCTTTCTAGTTTGCTAATAGGTATAAATTCTTGTTAAGGAGAAAATGTTGTAATCATCCCCTTTCTTAGTAACTGTATAAGGTATTTTGTATTCTTCTTGAAAATGTCTCCTGACCCTGATGTTGGGCTTCCTCGTAGGACCTTGTGATTTTAACATTCCTTTCCTTAGAAAAAGGTAACTCATGATTAGTTTAGTTAAAGAGGGCTTCCTTGCGAACTCTAGGTCCATATTACACTCTTGGCTACAATCCCAAAAATTATAGCCCATTTTGCAAGCTATACAATTTGATAAACTTGTTAGGTCTTTTTTGTTTCAATATTATAAATTTTTTGGTCGAAGGTTTTCTAAAGGGACTAATGAAAAGGCCTTAATTTGAAGCAATACTTTTATTTAACCTAGGTGTATAGAAAAAATTAAAAGTATGCTTCCCTAATTGAAGAAACAAATTTTAAATATGTCTCAGCCTACACATATCTCACTTAAGAAACTTATTTTAAAGAAAAATAACTTATCAGAAATAAAAGTTGTCTTTGAATTAGCAAGCATAAACCAATCTTATCCTTATCTCCTAATCAATGACCCTAACCTCTAAATTGCCCCATTATGGAGTTTAAGTTTGAAAATTTCTTCAAATTATTCCAATAGGGTTGACAAGAGATAATCTTATTTAGAATTTGAAAATGAATGTCTAACTTCATTTTAATCTACATATCACATTTAAAATGGACTTCCTTTAAGGACTAAGTCCAAAATATCCTTACTATTATGTAATTCAACTCTTAATGTGTTTTAAGAGTTAGTGTATGGGGTATAGTTTACCTCTTTTCATCCTAAACCTTTTAAAGGTGAGTTACCAATTCCTTAAGGAGGAGTCTATTTTTTATTTGGGCCGCAGTAGAGATTGACTTTGCCCCTTAGTTTCTCAAAACATGCCTTAATTTGATATCTTTTCACTTGATTTGAGTTTGAGATTTTATGTTTTGACTTAGTTTATGATTAGGCTTAGTTTTCTAAATGGACCAGGGGTTTTGGCTTAGCTTAGTTACATTGATGAGCCGAGGATTTTATTTAGGTTAGCTACCTTGATGGGCAATGGTTCATGTTCCTTAGATGCATTAGCAAGTTAAGTGTTTGGGTTGGCTGCCTTAATAGGTTAAAGGGCCTTGTGTGGGTTGGATGCCTTAATAGGCCAAGTGTTTAGGTTAGCTGCCTTAATAAGTTGAAGGGCCTTGTGTGAGTTAGATACCTTGACGGGCTAAGTGGCTTGTGTTTAGATTGGCTACTTTGATGGGCTAAGTTACTTCATTTGGGTTGGATGCGTTTAGGCTGGTTGCTTGAGTAGGCTAAGGGCTTAGGCTTGGGTTGGCTCCTTTGTATTTAGGTTAAGCCCATGGGGATTTATAACCATTAGCACCTTTTTTTCACTTTTTTTCTTTATTTTTCATTCATTTTTTTTTTTTTTTTGTAAGAGAGAAAGATAAAGTTTTATTTTAATTGAGAAATCTAATTACAAAGATAGTGATTTTTACGATTCTATTTAGAAGTCAACATATTTTATTTACATTTCTCTAAAGGAGAGGGAAAAATGGTTAGATGAATGACTATTGAAGCACCTATTTACAAAAAGGAGTCTTAAAGAATGAAGAATGATAAGCTGAAGAGAACTTTTTATTATTTTGGAAAATTGAAGTGCAGAAAACTAAGGAAAAGAGTCTAACATTTATTCTTAGAACCAGATATTTATTCTAAGCCTCCTAGCTATGAACTAGAAAAACCCTTAAACTAAGTCTCGTAAACGAACCCTAAGGTCTTCTAACATTTCATGGGTTTCCATAATGACTTGTCTAAAAAGGGCTTTTAAGGCCCAATCATGAGCTTCAAAACACTCAAGTTTTTCCTTTAAATAAGTAATTTTAGCCTCTAATAACTACTCATAAATCCTAGGGAGGTCTTGTAACCTATCAGTTATGTGATTATTTGCTTGGTTATCTACCATTTTATGCCTAAACATTTTACCAACAAGAATCAGCTATTAATAAAAGAATATACATGGAAACATGCATATGATTAGAATTGTTTGGTTTAGTACATTACTCTTTAAGTTGCAACCCTTAAAATAAATGATTACATTTCTAAAAAATTTCCAATATTAGTCGGGTTGCAATCCTTAAGAGTAGTGTATTAACTCAAGGTTTTAAGAGAAGTGCATGTAATTAGGGTGGGTTCTAAAAAGGCCCGTAAGCTTTAATGACCTCATTCGTTTTTGGAAAATGCCTTTATTGGTTACATTATGTTTTAAGTAGGGATGGCTTAATTAACCTCGAGTGGTAATTACACTACAGCACTCAGAGCTTACACAATGGCACCCTTCCCTTCAACCTAGGGTCCTAATACAGTCCGAGTTTGGCTATTTCTACCATACATTCATGGTACAAAAAGTAAATTTCCCCTACAATTTAAAAACTTAAATAGAGCTAACTCTATAAAAAAGTTTGTATAACTATAGACAAACATAGAAAATAATAATGAATAAAATAATAAATAAATTACACTTAGTAAGGTAATTTCAAAAATTAATTCTAAATTTGGAAAGTTAGATGGCTAACTCTCTTAACATCCCTAATGGAGTTGCCATGCTGTCAAGCCTGATTTTTCTCAGTTTTTATAAATTTTCTTTAAACCAATTAATACTAAACCATACTCATTTAGTACTAGTCATTGACTAAGGTTTAAAAAACACTAATTTTTTAAAAGAATTTTGTAAACTTTTGGAATCACTACCCGACTGGAGTCAAGAAATGGTTTATATCAAAACTAAATGGATAGATTTTGTTTTAATCTAGACACTAGTTTGCATGGGGAAAACCGATTTTATAAAAAAAGGTTTTGAAAAACAAGAGAAATGAGTCCGAAGGTTAAATTTTTTGACTTACAGGCACTAAAAACTTTCCAAATTTGGATTTAATTCCTAAAATCACCTTTTTGAATAACAACTTAAGTTATTAAAATTACTTTAAATTTAATATTTCTAACCTAAAAAAAAGGGAAAATTATTTTTTCATTTTTTACCAAATTGAGTAATTCGAACTAAAAGTGGAAAAAACTAATTTTTTTTTCATTTTTAATATCGCCTAAGAGATGCCTACATACTTGTTATTTGGAATCAAATGTATATAGCTTTTTTTAGAAAATCTTAGTAGGTTGATTAATTTTAATTTTGAAAAGTGTGTCAAGTTTACGTTTTTTACTCGATTTGAGTTATTTAAGAAAATTTTTTAAAAAGGTCCTAAATCAAGAATTTTATTTTAAAAAAATTCTAAAAGTGCCCTAATTTTGAAAAAGAGGTTGATTCATATTTGTTTATTTAGAAATTGATTTTTCAAAGTGGTAAAATTTATTTTCTTTTTTTCATTTTTTGTTATTCTATTTTTTTTTTTATTTTTGCTATTATTGTTTTTTTTTTTTGCACTTTTTATATTTTTTATTTTTCTAACTTTTTAGTTACATTACAAAACATTAAACAATAGTGGACAACATCTCCCAAGTGTTTTCAAGCCGATTTTTTGTGTGGGGAATGTTAAATTCATGTGAATCAAATTGGACCTTAGGGGTTTGATGAAGGTGGAGTAGAGTTTCATGGTGGTTTATGTGGTGTTTGATGAGCGATCGATGTTAGTGGTTGCGAGAGTGGTTTGCGCATAATGGTAGTGGACTATGCTATTGCCATTGGTTAGTATAAGCATGTGTGTATAGTGATTGGTCGTGTTGCGACGGCCATACTATTAGGTTGCATATGCCATTTGCATTGCACGAGGATAGGAGTGGAGTTTAGCTTTGGTCGGGGATTGGTTCAAGAGCTTAAAGTGAGAGCATAAGTAACTATCAGTGTTGTGTTTTTGTGTGCATTGTGGGTTATACATGGATGAGGATATGTGATAAGGAATCAATCCGAGATGGCAGCGGGTTGGATGAACAGGAATGGGTATTCATGCTCAAAAATGGATACAAAGAACATAAAGGTTTTTTTATGGTAAATGTGATTGGATATAACTCACTAAGATACAAACACAATCAGGGGTTTGAGCCCGAAATAGGGTTTGATACAACTCACAAACACTAAATGTCGCTCGAGATTCAAATGAGGGTTAAATGCAACTTACTAACCGATTCAAATAAAGGGCTCACCACAATCTTAGGGTCAAGATTGATAAGAACACGGGAGATATTAAAGAACTTAATCAATACTCAATAATCCAATAAACACAAGCACTACTAGCTTAAGTATAGCCTTTCTCGAAAGAGGAAAGTTTCACTCTTTATATGGGGGAATATTCTTCACTATTTGTATATCTCTCTATGTCTTTGTTAGTACAAATGTTGCTATTTGTAGCAAGTCCTAAACCCTAGTGGCAAAATTGTAAATAACGTACAAGGCCTTAAACCCTAAAGAATCGGGCCCATAAATAAAATGAAGGAAAATATGTATAAGAATACAAAACTATGCGTTTTATAGGGAAAGTCAGCATGCAATCACTTGGCATGTCCTAAAGAAGTAGTATCCAAATCGGACGGGGTCGATAGTTGGATGTGCGAGTTTGAGAAGGAGTCCTTGAAGTCTCACATGGTTTGGCCAAGAAACCAAAAAGGTAAACCCATAATTACCAAGCTTTAGAGTCAATTGGCACGAGTCTCTCGATGTTGTGTCGAGTGGTTCTTTGGTCTTGAGTACTCGTCCTTATGGTTTCTCAACACCTCAGCTGACAACAGATGTAATGCTAAGTGTTTATTTTCCTTCCTCTCATCCTTCTAGCTACAGCTCGACCTCAGTAAGCATTGATAGGCCTCGGCTTGGATTTAGTCGCAGGTTGATTCCCATCAATGTGGAGGCATCAGTGGAGTGATTAGGCTTATAGTAAGTATGTGTGTTGCATAAGGGAATGGATGGTTAAGTTGGCTATGTGGTTCATACTGGTTGGTGTTGGGCATTACACAAAGGTAGAGCAAATAGGTTAATTGTGCAAGGGAATGGTGTTTGGGTATTGATGGAGCTGTGCTTAGGAGCGATGGAATGGAGACAATAGGCGAGAAGAATTGCAACAGTAAGTCCCTATATGCATATGGAAAGTAGTGATCAAAAGGGATAGGTTGAAGATGAAATTGGGATGTGACGATAACGAGAGAGAGAGAGGTCGAAGTGGTACTATAACGAAAGAGAGATGGTCTTGTTACTATGTGTGTTGTCCTTTGAATTTGGAAAAAATAAAATCGAATTCAATGTCCATCCTAACTTTTCTTTTTATTTTCCGATTTTTCATTACCAATTCAATGCCCTTAAATGCTTGTATCTAGACGTGTTTTTTACCTCAATCCAAAGTATTCTATGCTTACTTTGTGACGTCACCATTAAATCGATGAAGTCATAAAGAAAAATTGATAAAAAATGGTCACAAAGTGACCACTCTAGGTTGGAATTGCACTAGGAAAAGGAGGGAATTGGGGAGAAAGAAAAGGAAAGAGAAAGAAAGAAAGGGAAAAAAAAGTTGACATGGCGCCACATGTGTACTGCATCAGTTGCATAGCCCAATGATTGGTTACCATGTGTCTTAGTGGATACGTGCTTGAATTAAATTGTGATACATGGTAAATAGGAGTCAAGAGAAGAAAAAATTAAAAGGCTTATTGTACCTTTTGTGAGAATCAAACCAAAGACCTTTATGCCAAACCCAATGTCAAGTGAAAGTGTAAAATCATCAGGCCGTTGGCTTATTCCTTACCTATATATGCAATCAATATAGACTAGGTCAGCTTGGGTTAGATTTAAATCTAAGTCTAGCTCAACATCCTTCCCCTCTTTTTATCATTAAGGCCTAAAAAAATACTAAAGCTAAATTAAAAATTCTATTTTGTTAAATTATCTAAAAATTTTATTATTTATTATTATTTTGTTATTTTCTAAATTTTCTACTTTTTGTGATTTTTTTTTAAATTTTTGTATTTTTTTTCTAACTTTTCTTATTTTTGTGATTTTTTTTATTATTTTTATACTTTTGTCTAAATTTTCTTTTTTTATTTCCTAAATTAGGACTTGTTATCTTATTCTAAAAATTCTAAAATTATAGGGGGGCAAAAATAGAGTGTTTACACTAGCAAAATTGGTATGTATAATTGATTTATGATAATTTAGGTAATTATGAGGTTTTAGTTTGATGGTTTAATGTATTGATCTATGTTGATCTAAAAGGAAAATAGTAATGATTAATTGATTCTAGGTGCATTTTGAACTCAGTATGAGTTAATTATATGAATACCATAGCTTAAGAGTAACCAATATTATCTAGAGAACAAATTGGTAATTTGTTAAGTATGATTAGATTCAGGTCTTTGTCATATTCAGATAATGCTCTTAATAAAGATCGTAATAGATATAGAATGTTACAATTGGATAAAATGTGAGAAAATTATGCTTACTAGAAGTTAGTGGTGTAGAAAGTGGAAGTTATATATATATATATATATGACAAACTGTATAGTGTCTCATAATTGGTGTTTTCTAACTTATTGAAATGCATTTAGGTGCTTTTACATGTGAGGAGTGATCTTTAAGTCCATTTATTTTAGTGTAGATTGTAGGTTTTTGGCTTGTCCACATGAATACCCCTTTTGTTTACTTGTCTTATGATGTACCATGGTCGAAATACAAACAAACTTGTTAACTATTGAACCCCATATAATTCCCTATTTTGACCAACACAAGAAAATTTGAGATTAAATCCATGACTTAGAGTTGAGTTGAGTACTGGTTACATATGTTTTTGTTATTAATCTAAATATTCTATTAGTGAAATATACTAATAATACTAGTATGTAGAGTGGGTATGGGAATTTGAGATGTTATGGATGTGCTGTTGTCTAATAATGAGTTTGAAATGCTTGGTTTTGCCCAAGCTCTTTAATTATTGTAAATAACTAACAATGAGTTTGATAACTTGTTTATTATTTGAGGCAACTATGGACAATAATATACTTAAGTGTATTCTAAAATGAGAATGTTTTAAATACAAATCGAATTGATTGAGTACCATGTTATTTGTATTAATATGCTTGATCTATCATGATTATGTTCTTGATTTTCATCAAATGCATTCATGACATAACATAGAATGACCTAAGAGTCCCACTTTGTTGAGTTTCAATTATGATCTCAGTTTCAGCATATCAAATGCGTAAGTCTTTCACAACTCTCTCGATTTAAGTCTTCTACAACTCTCTCAATTACTTTCTCAACTATCTTAGTTAGTTGAGCCACCAAATACCATTGAATTAAGATACTGGCTAGGGCATTTCTTGTGCATGAGCATGGCATTTGTGGAAAAACGAGCACTAATAATGATTCTTACTTATTAAATGTATGATCTAATATACGTTGGCATTACTTTGCTTATTTGTTTTGTTCTTTTTCTTTCTTATGCTCACTTAGTTTTATATGGAGCTTAGGGATTAGTATTTGCTAACATAAGGTATAGGAATTAACTCTTGAAGTGCTTGATGGGGATTTTAGGCAGACTAAAAGCGTTAAGAGCTGCTTTGGAGTTTTTTTGACATACCTTTCAAATATATGTGTATAGAGCTTCCTTCTTATATCATTTAACCAGTACCCATTAATAGAACACCAACATTATTTGATTTCGAATTTAGAACTATGCTTATTGTATCCTCTTCGAATTCTATTAATTTACTTTTCACTGCTTCATTAAGATCATAAAAAGGAGCAATGCCATATAAATTACTAAGTGGAAGGAATATCTTAGGGGACAAACCCTTAAGTAGGGAGAAGTCCCATAACTAAGGCTAGGGTGTTCCTTCAAGCTAAAAAAATGAAGGATTTCTTTGAAACAAGAGATTGAGAAAAACAAGATTCATTATAAAAGCACAATAAAAGATATGTTTATATACATACATACATATATATATGCTTTTGTTTAAAATATGTTAAGTAAAGTTGTATCGAAAGATGTATCGTAAGTCTAGAGCAAAACTAATCATGCTTTGGTATATGTAGGCACATACTAAATGGATAAGAGTTTAATGTTATGAGTCAACTTGTAAACTAGATAGTCCAACTAAATGATATATGATTGGGATGGCAAAAAAATTCACTAAACCGAACTAATCTGCAAATTGAATCAAACCAAATCGGAAATATTGTCTTTCTTACAATTTGGTTTAGAAATTTTCTAATCCAAACCAAACAAAAAAATTATAGTTGGTTTAGAAAGATAAACTAAACCCATCCGTAAAACTGAACCAAACAATTTTAAAAAAACATAGTAATATTTTATTTCAACTAAAGAATATGTTTTGTTATATTATAGCATTTAAAAGAATTTTTTATTTACATTATTGAAATGTATATGTATTAAATTTTTAATTGACATAATATATAAATTATATATGGAGTTTAACTTAAAATTTGTATCATATGTTATTTTTATAAATGAAATTAATTGTTAATAAACATTTGAAAAATTTTAGTAACATGAATATTAATTTCATTAACTTCTATTACGATAGTACTTATTATTTTTAAATCAATCCAATACTTTTTACATGAGATTATATGTTGCATAAATATACTTTTTTTTTAAATAAAAAATATGATTCAATCCATAAATCAAATCAAACTAAACCAAAATTTTATAGTTTGAAAAAATTCCTAATTTGAACTATACCGTGTCGCATCCTTGCTTAGTATAAGATTTACCATCACACATGAATACCTATTAAAAACTAAACTTAACCTACTTATTTAACAATAGATAACTATATTTATATACCAATCAGGATACTAAAACAAAGTTTAATAGGACCTTTGGTTTACAACTTATATATATGTCTCGTTGTTTACATCAAAGCTTGAACTCTTTTTTTTTTTTTTTTTGAATTGTTTTCCATCTTCAAAATAGTAAAGCTTCTAACTTGACGTAAGTTCCTTCCAAAAGATGTTGATTCCAACTAACGCTCTCAAAATGTACCCCTTATCATGCCCCAAGAGATATCTCGATCATGGCAACCTGTTGTATACCACCTTAAGTGCCTTAAATTAGCCTTACGACTAGTCTAAAACCCTACATACGATATACAAAGAATCTTCCAATACTAGGTAGCTTCCTAGGTGTACATTACTAACTAGATCAGAATATTTCACTATTTAATTATGTATCATAGCAACACCTTCACATTTCAAATTTAACAAAAGTGAAAGTATCAACCTACCAAAAGATATTGCGGGTACAATACGATTTACCAAAAAAAAAAAAAGAAAGATCCTAGGGAGTTTGACTAAATATCACCTATAAAAATTAAATTTTCTTAAAAGAGTCTATACTAAGCAAATGATATGATTCTCTTAGTTGCTCTTCCTTAACTTGCACATCCCAGCTCTCAATATTAACCTCAGGCATAGTACACCCTGGTATGAACCATAATTCATCATGCATCAAAAGACTAAGTGGGTGTAAGCTTACGACTTAGTAAGCAATTCCTCTTACTAAACCTTTTACGCAGTAATCAAATAGTTACATTATGTAATCATATGAATGCAACAACCATATGTGTTGCTAGGTGATTTTGGATTAAGATTTCGATCCTACAAAGAAATAGAAGACTTTAAGGTACTAGGGCCAGTCTAATATGGCTACTCCGATGCCTAAGTCAGTGAGTGAATATGGGAAGAGATTCAATAATAATGAGTTATCAAATGTCTCTTACAGTGTTTCTTCTTCGTATTTATAGGTCAATGTTATATGTAAAACAACAGTTAATGGAGTGACTATCGAGACACATGGAGGTCTCTTAATCAGGTACATTCTTGAAATGTCGGAATAGTGGGTAGTTATGTAATATAATCCTACCAAGTGATAACTATTTGTGCCACTTTCCTTAAATTCAAATTAGATACAAATCTATGTTACTCAGCGTTTGCCGAAAATAGAGTTATTTGGCATGTCAGCAGCCAAGTGAATGAAATTCGACTATTAACATTTTCCCCACAACTCTTGTGTTTGAGGATTTGACTAAGGGAGTAAATATTTTAATATTCCCTATAGGGGTCAAGTGTAATTTCCTAAATGTCAAGTAATGTGGGAAGTTCCTTGATTTCTATTTAGAAGAATGGATCGCATCCTATTAGAAAGGTCGCAGCTTTTCAATTTTCCTACCTGTTAAAAGACTAATAGGTAGTACGTATGACAGCTGTCACCCTAACCATAATTACATCACAAGCACTAATAACTGTCACAGCCTTAACAACCATTAGATTTTTATCTTGGAACACATGTCAATAATCCACGCCATCATTTAGGCAGCGCATCATTACTTGTAAAATACATGTTGTGGTTATGAGGGTAAATCATTCATATTTAAGAAATTTTCCAATACCAAAAATAGATTTCACTTCATTTTCATTTGTATTCATAAACTTTCATTCATTTACGGTACTTCTTCTTAACCTTCAAAAAGTTCTGTGAGATTTATTTCAGTTAAAATCAGGTATGGTTTGAAACATTGACTTATTCTTTCAAATTCTAAAGCAACTGAAACCGAGGCTACCTCTCTCCGCTCCCCTACCCCAAAAAGGAGCAAGACGACATACTTCTCGAGTAGTTCATCTAACAGTATAGTAAAGCGGTGGGACAAACTTGCTCGTATTAACTCTCTTGCAGTAGATACCTATCCAAATGATAAGGAAGGAAGATCTGTAGCTAGGTATCTGTACAATAATATAGTTTACTTCTGCGATTCACCAAATGGAGTAACCAGTGTCATCGATAGAGTTCTTATTTCAAAATATAACAAATACTAGCAAGACCTTCCCGAAGCATGGAACCTTAGGAGGTTAAGAGAAGAAGAAAGGGTATGTTTTCTAATGGAGCACGAGTTTCACATCTATCTGAAATATCTTAACTTTAGACTACGCTTCCCTTTCTTGGCTTTTATCATGCAATTCTTCAGTAATTTTCGAGTTGTGTTAAATAAGTTCTCACCAAATACTTATCGTCTTCTCACGACTTTCGAGATAGTCTGTAAAGAAGTTGAAGTTAAGGCTACGCCTCAATTATTTCAATATTTCTTTATGATCAAGAGGTAGCCTAATGGCTAATACTTTGTGGCTGCTAGGCATAGGCAGAAGTTCATGGACAGATTGGAGTCTAACATCCATAAGTGGTACGATAAGTTCGTGTCTATCGTTTTAAACAAACAGTTGGGTTTTTAGACTTAATGGACTGAACCAATCCATACAAAGGACATTAACTTGATGCCGAATGATGCTGCTGTGGCAAAGAAGATCTAAGAGAGAAGGAAAAACAAGATGTTTTTCTAGGTTGCTAAGAGGATAATAAGGCAGTATGACAATGGAGAGCCAATTTTTTCCAAGAAGGAAGGTACACTATTGAGTAATTGCCGTGTCGAGTATAGTTACAAGAGGAAAGCCATTCTCATGACTTGGGGAATGAATTGTTGCCTTTGAGCCTTGCTCGGCACGGAGAATGTAAGTTTTTTCTTATTCCTTGCTTTAGTATTAATGCATCTACTTTGTGTTGCAGATATGGATACTGGTCAGGTAAACTCTGCTAAGCTGTTGACCTAAGCGAAGGCTAAGAAATCAAAAGTCGATAAGCGTACATCCTCCACAATTGCTACTACTCAGCCAATTACTATCAAAAAGGCAATAAAAGAGGGTGTGACTAACCAAGTAGTGGTGTAAAAGAAGGCCTCTTATCCAGCCGAGAAGCGATAAGGGAACAAGAAACCCAGGTTTATTGAGGCCACACAAATTGAGAGCCTTCTAACTAAAGATATTCCTCCTACTGTAGAGCCAAAAGAGGTTGGCTAAGAAATCTAACCCTGAAGCAAGGCTGAAGTCACCAATCTTGATCCCACCGAAGGGTCATCACTCCCAATGGAGGTTGTGTAGAGTACAAATAACAGAAGTAGGAAGGAACTCATCGGCTAACCTCCTACTAAAAGGTCCAAGGAATTGGACAAAAGGGTGATGAGGAACAAAGCTCTCTACATCAACAGTGTTGAATTCATCCCTAACACGGAGGTTGGCTAGTACTTCGTTTTGTGTTGAAACCACAACATCTTGTACACTAATTCGACCTTAGGTGACAGGACAAAATCCTTGGCTTTGATGGAGGGTGTTATTCTTCCCAAGGACAAGGAGATTGCAAAGAAAGATGTTGACTGGGTCGAAAGTTGTAATAAGGTGCACATCGTGGCAAAACTATATGATGTAAGTACCAATTGAATCCTTTTAATTATTAGGCGTGTTTAGTTGCTAACACTCATATTTGTTTACAGATCAACATCCACATTCTAACAACCTTGGATGAAGCCGATAAAGAGATGAAAAAAGTAATAATAATAATAATAATTTTCATATATTTTACCAAGTGGTATGGAGAATTCACCATTCTATGTCAACTTGTTCTAGAAAATTGAGGACACATAAAACTCCTCAAAAGCACAATCTGTAGCTATTGAGAATACGAGAATAAAGGCTGAGATGGAGACTAGAAAGTATCAAAATGAACTTGTTGTAGAGAAATTGGCACACTCTTTAGTTGCTGATGAAGTCTCAAGCTTTAAGGCCAAGGTTAATGAGCAATATAAGGAGGCCAAAGACTTGAAGGAGGAGCTATGTAAAAAGAAGGAAGAGTGCTAGGGTTTGGGCTAAACACTTTACTTTAAGAGTAACAAGGAAGATAGGCTCAGGATGCAAATAAAGAAACTAAAGACCAACAACTCTGGACTACAAAGTTGTATTGCCAAATTAAAGGTGGCAGCGAGGAAAGGGCCCTCTGTAGAAGAGGCATTTGAAATCATAACACCAAGTCGGCAATACAAGAGGTTATTGAGAAAAAAGTTGTTGGAGAGGGTCTAAGTAGCAAGAGAAGAAATCCTCAAGTTTCACCTGGACTATGATCTCTCATACTTGAACTTTGTCAACATTGATGATAAAGCCAACAAATGTAACGAGCAAGATGACAAGGATTTAGGTACCGAGATTAATATGCAAGGTGATAATAAGGCTTGTGCCAAGGATCGTGGAGATGACAAAGATCGTTTGTCCAAGGAAATACTCTATGAGTGCAAAGAGAAATTTACCTGTTCCCAAACCCCAAGCACCAAAAATAAGATGTGCTATCATGACCCAAGGGGTAGCCTAATTGTGGCAGGTGTCGTATAACATACAAAGGATTGTAGATTGATTACCCTTTTAATAAAAAACCCTTTATGCAACATGCAAGGCTACCACTATAACTAATAACCCAAGAGTTATGTAGGTACAAGTAATATTACAACACAATTATAATAACATGACTATCGTGTGTATGTATATATATATATAATACATACACTAAGTCTTTAACATACTAAAGAGTAAACTAATAACACATTGTATCACATAAGAAGTTTCTAAGATCTTGTTACAATAATAGAAACTCACTCTCGTCTCTTAACTCATACTTACACCAACTAGATGGTGTTTCATTAACCTCAGGCATTCTGCGGCCTAGAATAATGAATAAGTCCTCCTACACAAGTAATCTATAAGAGTGTAAGTTAAATAGCTTAGTGAGGTATCTCTCAACTATACTACAAATGAGTTATTCAACCATTAAATTCAATCATATGAATGCATGATCATACATAGTGCCATATAAATACATGTAGGTGACTAAATACTACATGTAACTTAGATTTAATGTCCTCTGAAGTTAAGGTTAAAGGATACACAGCACCAATCAGATTCAAGTATCATATTTGAACTATTATTACTACTAAACTCTGCATTTCGTGTTAAAAAATAAATGGTATATCCATTTTTAGTTTTAATTAAAATCAATTCCAAGTATGATTATAAGTAGGTTCTCACAATCCACACTTACCCCTAAATGGAGGTCTCTAGACTCGACCTTTAGCAAGGCGATTGGCACCTCCAATGCTTAATAATCCCGCGAGCCAAGGTAAGGTTATATTGTATGTGTGCATTGTACTAAAACACCATAATCAGAATTTATTATCAACCCCTGTATGGCCTCTTGCTACCTCCGTGTGATGTGATAGCCGGAATTAATTATGCAATGCATGATTATGCATGTTCCAATTTAATTAGTTCTAGTCTAATATCATTAAGTTCAATTATTGTATGATCAATCAGAATCACAAACAGATCAATTCCTATTGAATTCGCTATGCAACAAATAATACATTATCATCCTTTAAAGTAAATTTACATTTAACAAATAGTATCATACACATATATAACCCAACCCTACACAACATCTAATTATTAATACCAGTTAATATTCACTAACTACACACATAAACATATATGAAATGATTAGGAGTATTTACTTAACTATTGTCAATATTAGGGATCGTAATAATCTACTAGCAAATCAGTCTCGATCTCGTGATCACTTGAAATTTAGGGAATAGAAAAAGTAATAAGTGTTTAAGTTAAATAACTAAACTATTCATATATATCTATTCATATGAAATTTTTTATTCGAGCTTTTTCATTAATCGCATATAACTTTTTCAATTTAGTTTCGATTTTTATAAACTTATAATCCATCTTTTATCGTTTTTTAATGTACTTTCTCATAATGGGGTCTGTTTTGAACATTGTAACCTACATTTTTCATTATGGTGTAAAAATATTACTAATTTTATTATTTTGACTTAATTAATTATAAATTATTATTTTAAGCTTTTCTTTACATATTTATTATTTAATAAATATCTAAATTTTATATTTTTTAATTTTCTTATTTTTAAGTTTATTTTATCATAATTTACATATTTTTCTATTTTTAAGGTTTAAAACTTATTTAATTCATTTTTGCTATTTTAATGATTTTCTAATTAATTAATTATTTTGTTATTATTATTATTACGAAATTAATTAAATTTTATTAAATGTTGATGTGGCAATGTGGGAGTGCTCCACGTATCATTTCCATGAATTTGTATGTTTTTCAAAATTTTTCCTATTTTGTATTTTACTTAATATTTATATAAATATATTTATTATTAAATTTCGCAAATTAATCACTTTCCTTTTTCTTTGAAATTCACGACACACTTATATATGTATTATTTTATCTTATTTATTAATTTAGTGTTATAGTATAATACACATATACTATTTAAGCATACCTATATACTTATACATAATATACCATTAATATATGTATTTTTATACATATATATATATATACTTATGTAATTAGTTTCCCTCACTTATTTATACATATATACTTATCTAATTTAATAATATAAATCTAGATATACTATATGTGCTATACATACATACATACATACATACAAATACAATACTTATACATATATTCTACTTGTATCTTTATACTTTATACATACATATACAACTAGCCACATACATAATGAAAATGTATAATATACATACTATTGTACATGCATATATATACGTACCCCAATCTTTTTATACTAAATACTTATATAATCAAATGTAACATATGTGTACACATGAATATACTTAAGTATTTATTCATATATGAACATATAAACATAAGGAAATGCTAATTTTACATATAATTCTATTACATGTACAATTAATCCTTAATACAAGAAAAGAATTACAAAATCAATTATAGTTACAAAATCCCTAAATACATATATTTCTACAAAATACATGTATTTGAAAGAATACATATAGATGGTTATTAGATAATAAATATAATATACATACTACTTATCTACTTTTCTTAATAGCTTACTGCTTAGGAGCTTTTCCTTTCCTTAAGTTATTGAAATAAATAGAAGAAGGTCCAAGATAAAGTGAAAAGGCAATGGAGTTTTCGATTTTTGGTTTGAGAAGAAAATATATGTGTGGAGTTTTGCTTTTGTGTTTGAAAAGTGTGTGTTTATTTCTTTTCTTCTAGCTAGTCGTGGTACTTAGTAAGGGAAAGTGTAAAAGAAAATGAATAAAGAAAAGAAAAAGAAAAAGCAAAGATTGTATTAATGTGATTTGACAAGAGGGTCATCCAATGCTTTTGTTTTACTTACATAATTAACACGTGGTGATTGCAAACCACATAAGTGTCCATCGAAACTTAAATTCTAGAAGCTTAACGTAGCAAGGAGAAAAAAATTGAAGAAGAAAAGGAAAAGGAAAAAGGAAAGGAAGAAAAAGAAAAATTAAGAATCAAAATTTCAAATGTAAAATTATAAAATTCTATGTTTAATAATTATTATGAAATAATATTTGAAATTTTATAAAATTTATTAATTAAATTGTTATTCGTTAAGTTTATAATATTTAGGAGTTATCTCAACGCGTTTGTTAACAATTTTATATGTTTATGCATGTTAGTCGATAATTGTATTCGTTTAGAATTTTATTACTGTTGGGGTAAATTTATTCATTTTATAAGCTTAAACTTATAGTTTTAGGGTTTTTATCAAGTTAGAGTTCAATCTTAGGTATTTATACGTACATAGGGTTTAGGGTTCTTGTACACAATTAAGGTTTCGATTGAAATTCTAAGGTTTTTATTACTTATAATATATTCAAATTTATAATTTAATAATTTTTTTTTATCTTACTTAGCCTTATCGACTAGTGAGATTATCTAAGGCACTAGAGTCCAATCTAAGATTTAGACTAATAACTTTTTAGGGTTTACATACGCTCCAATAAGGCTCCATCTTCCAATCAACATAATGCCTTTACTCAGTCTAAGAATAAATCATAAGATTGTTTCCCCTATAATTAGTTTATCTTTTGTATGGATTGTATTTGACCGAGTGGTCGAAAATTTAACATTGTATTTGTTATTAATCTTACATACATTTCCTTATGCATAATTTACTAATTTTAGCACGTTTCAATTCACACACTCTACCATTTCTTGACATGTTTTATTTCACATGTCAAACCTTTTCATCATGTTTTGTTTCATACACTTATCTTTCCCGACATGTTTTGTTTCACATGCCATGTATCGAAGGCCTTTTATAAAGGCCATTTGTTAGTCATTTGAGACGTAGACTAGTCACTTAGTTTGTGCGATAAGATCACTTATCAAAACATTTACGTCCTTTAATCCATCATATAGCAAAATTATAAAGTTCATTAACCATGATGGGTCTAAACCTTAAAAAAAAAAAAACATTAATTTGTTTAGTGTAATTTGAACCTTAAATGATAACCCATTGATTGTAAAAATATTAGGAAGAGAAACAAATGAAAGTTGAAACTTTGAATGCTCATAACATTACAAAATTAATTAAAATAAAATTTCAGGCTCTTAGCATATCAAGCATAAGGGATCACTATTCAGCCTAACTATTTTAATCAATTGGCTCCCTCGCTAACGACTTCTTAGACGCTAATAGAATCCTTCCAATTTACACCATGCTTCCCTTACTTCTCTCACGCGCCAGTTGCCTTTAGTTTATGTCAGACCAAATCTTTAAGCTAAAAAACCTTATGCTTCACCTTCTTATTATAATAACTGGTTGCCCTATATTGATATGCTGCAACTCTTACTCTCGCGATATCTCTGATTTCCTCAATAGTATCCAAATTTTCTATTAAGCCAACATAATTAGTCATCACATTGAAGTTTTGCGTGCATATACTTGGAAGGTCCAATTCGATCAGTAAAACTGCTTCCTTACCATATGCCGATTTGAAGGTAGTTTCCCTTATTGCGGTTCTGTGGGTATTCTAGTATCCCCATAAAACATCCTATAATTCATCAACCCATTTTCATTTGGCTTGATTAACCTTCATCCTCAAGTCGTGTAAGATGATCTTGTTAACAACTTCCACTTGCCCATTAGTCTGAGGGTAAGTTATAGATGTGTAATTCAGGCAGATGCCATATTTCTCACAAAATGCTTGAAACTTGTTATTGTCAAATTGTGGTCCATTGTCTATGATTATCATAAATGGGACTCCGAATCTTGATATTATGAAGTTGAAGACAAAGGCTTTAACCTTTTGTTCTATCATCCTTGCCAATGCTTCGGCCTTTGCTTACTCTGTGAAATAATCCACAACAATAATGAAGAATTGCTGATAAGCGGTAAACTCAAAAAATGGTTTGAGTATGTCTAATCCCCACTAGGCAAAAGGTTAGGAATTGGACAAGCAACATAATTCTATAAAAGGTACATGACTTAGCGCCTCACACTTTTAGCATTGTTGACAATGTTGAATAGCTGTTCTTGCGTCATTTTTCATTGTTGGCCAATAATAGCCAAGTCACAATGCACGGATATACAACATTTTTACTTTCATATGGTTACTGCATACACCATTGTATAGCTCAGATAACACCTATTGGGCATTCTAGAAGGCAAGCATCAAAGATAAGATTGGGATATACTACGTTTTTTTAGTTAGTCAACTATCAATGTAAAATTTGTGGCTTAATAAACCAATCTTTGAGCCTCTTTCCTATCATCAGGGAAGACACCATCCCTTAACTAATCTACAAGGGGATCCATTCAAGGCTTCTCTCTTAAGCAAGGGGTTAACTCACAGCTCTATGGGACAATTAATAAGCTCTTATACAAGAGAAACTCAACAAAGAGTTATCACTCAAATTAGGAAATGCTATATTGGCCAACTTTGACAGTTTGTCGATAGTAATGTTCTTACTCCTCGATATTTTATGAATTGAAAAGGACCAAAATCCTTCTATGAGCGTTTGTACTGTCAACAACTACTTGCTCATTTCATCTTCTTTCACTACATAACTTCCTTTGACTTGATTCACCAAAAGCTGTAAATCGGAGAAAACTTTGAGTTTCTCAACACCAACTTCCTTCATGAGCTTGAGTTTAGCTATCAAGGCTTCATACTCCATTTCATTATTGCTGGCCAAAAATCTAAATTTCAGGGCATAATTAACCCTGACATTGTGGGGTCCTTGTAGTATTAGGCCCATGCTACTTCCCTCACTGGTAGAGGAACCATTGACATATAGATACTACATCGGTTTTTCAACAATTTCCACACTGTCCTCTTCACTTGTGAACTGGGCTAGGAAATCTACTAACACTTGGGCTTAACACCATAGGCACTTAGCTCTAAGGCATATTTCATCATCTTTTTTAAGGAATCTAGCTGTTGCAATGCTTGTCGCAAAGGTTGATTGATGAGGACTATGATTTGGTAGGCTTGAAAATATGGTTTCAACTTCCTTCCCAAGAGAACCACTGCTAACATGAATTTTTCAATTTTTGTATATCGATGCTCCAGTCCTTGAAGGACATGACTCATGTAATAGATTGGTCAATGCTCCTTACCTTCAATTTGGACCAATACAGAGGAAAGTGTTCGGCAACTAACAGATAGATATAAATACAAATTTTCTACTAAGACAGGAGTCGAGAGTATTGGAGGTGATGCAAGGAGTTCTTTAAGTTCGCTAAATGCCCTCTCGCAATCATCAGTCCATTTGAAATCTCTCAAATTCTTTAGAATTTTAAATAATTCTGCACACCCGTCCATGCTTCTCAACACGAACCTGATAAGGGTAGCCACTCGCCCAGTAAGTTCTTGAACCTCCTTAATAGTACAAGGAGATTTCATTTCTTTGATCACATCAATCTTTCCTGAGTTAGCTTCAATGCCATGCTAAGTGACCATGTACCTTAAAAACTTTCCCGAAGTAGCACTAAAGACGTACTTCTATGGATTCAACTTCATGTTGTACCTCTTCAAGGTAGTGAATGTCTCCTTAAGATCAACAAGATTTTGATATTCTATCATGCTTTTCATGATCATGTTATCAACATACACTTCGGCATTTCAATGTATTTGAGGCTTAAACATTATAGTGATAAGCTGCTGAGAAGTTGCACCGGTGTTCTTTAGCCCAAAGGGCATCACTGTATAACAATATATTCCAAAATTAGTGACAAATGATGTGTGAACCTTGTCCTCCTCATCCATTTTAATTTGGTTGTAGCCGAAAAAAGCATCCATGAAAGAGAGCAGTGCATGCCCGGCAGTTGAATCAACCATCTGATCAATTCTCAATAGGGGAAAGCAATCCTTAGGACAAGCCTTGTTAAGATCTGTGAAGTCTATGCACATATGCCATTTGCCATTAGACTTCTTGACTAATACACAGTTGGCTAGCCAAGTTGGATAAGGCTCTTCTCGGATGAATCTTGCCTTCAAGAGTTTCTAGACTTCTTCTATGGCTGCTTGCCTCTCGAGGGAAAAATGCCTCTTCTTTTATTGGATTACTTTTGCACTTAGATTGATCTAAAGCTTATATACTATAACGTCTCTAGGGATACTCGGCATATCCGAAGGGGACTATGCAAATACATCAGCATTGTCTTGTAGGAAGTCGATTAAACTTTGATGGATGTTTGCCAACAAGGGTTTCCCTATCTTAGTCCCCTTTTAAAGATCACTTCCCAATGAGATTTCCTTCATTTCATTTTCGACATTGTCTATGTTGATGACTTTCCTTCTAGACAAGTTTCCACCTAAAAAACTTCTTCTCCTTAACACCCTCATGTATAAAGACCTTGCCAACTATTGATCCCCTTTACATATATTGACTCCCGTAAGAGTAGGGAATTTGGCTTTGAGGTGAGCAAGAAGGAACAATGCCAAATAAGTGTTGACACGGCTTTCCCATTATCATATTATATAAGGACTAACATTTGACAACGAGGAAGTCCACTTTATATTTCACAACATGCTCGTCATCTCCAATCTGAATTGGTAAAGAGATTACTCTAGTTACTTAGATGGGTTGATTGTTGAAAGCATACAAATCATAACTGTAGGACCTCAGCTTTGCTTTGATCTTTGGTCTCATTTGATCAAAAGCATGTTGAAAAATAATATTTTCCAAACTTCCAATGTCAACAAGAATTTTCTTGACCTCGAAGTTGATAATTCTCGCACTAATCACAAGTATGTTATCATGCAGCCTTTAGATGCCTTTAAAATCTTCTTCCGTGAAAGAAATCATACTGTTTATTTTGACCTTCTTTCCCTGAGTATTGCAAACATAATTAATGTTGTTAGTCAAGCTTAAAGAGCTTGAGTAGCCTATAGTACAAGGTCCGTCGACAATAGTGTTGATTATTCCATTAGGTGCTCTACTGGTGTTTTTGTCTCTTGCATCTTTCCCAACTATAGCTGGTTAAGTAACATTCTCCTGGTCTTCTTGTCTTCTCTAAGATGGCCGCTCAACATTCTCAACATCATGCACCATAAACTTATGCAAATGCCTTCACTAAATTGCATCCTCAATGCCATTCTTAAGTTGGCATTCGTTAGTGTTATGGCCGTTATCACAATGGAAATTGTAGAATTTATTGGAATTTCGCCTTGATGGGTTTCCTCTCATCCTTTTTGGCCACTACAAAATACCTCTTTATCCGCGCACTTCCATTAATATGTTTGAAATTAGACAATTGATTGGTGTGTAGACCAAATATGTTGGAATTCGTAGTCTTTTTTTCTTTTTTTCTTACAGTTAGGACTTTAGTCATCGCCCATTACAAGCTGATCTTTCACACTCCTCCTCTTATCGCTTTTCCTGTCTCCTCTATTTTGATCAGCCTCTCGCCAAGCCTTTATATTATCCTCTTATCAAATATATGATGTGGCTTTAGCCTTGAACTCGGCAAAGGTTCTCAGCTTATTTTTTGTGAGAGACTTGAAAAAGTTTCGTGGGGTTTGACACCATCATTGACGGCATTGAAGGCTACACTCATGTCTAGTTTTGGAATTAAGACCATCCCAATCATAAACCTAGCCAAGTAATCTCTAATAAATTCATCTAATCTCTACTTTATTGTGTTAAGGATTGAAGAATCCTTAACAAAAAGCTTACTTGCAAGGAAGTGTTGGAGAAACACTTTTACTAAATCTTCAAAACACGAAATCGTATTTGATTTCAAGTATTTGAACCATGTACTTGTTGCATTTCTCAATGTTGAGAGGGAAGCTTAGCAAGCCAAGACATCACTTAAACCGTGCGACTTGTCTAAAGTGTAGTAGTATTCTAAATTACTTTCTGGATCTCTCATCCCATCAGAGGTTTCAAACTACAGCAACTTGATGTGTCATAGTATAACCTCCTCCAAAATTTTGGTGACGAAAGGGCTCTTCTTAATTTGAAATTTTTTACTTATTACAGTAAGGGTGCTAACATGCAGGGGTCTAGTATGGTGTACCTGCTGTAGTTGTTCACCCTTGTCATTTTTCTTAAGCGTAGGGGGCAAAGGTTTCATTGCAACTTCGGCTTGCTTTTTCAACAATTCCAATGAATAGATTGAGTCATCGCTATTCTTGGCATTGTAATAATCGTAATCTTTGTTTTAATTTGGGTAGACATTATTATGAAGGAGATTAAGGATCTCTTCATGCTTTTTACTTAATTCCTAGTTTTCTTTGGCTAAGTTGAGACGAAGTTGCTCTAACTTAACTAAACATTGTTCATTAGTGTACCTACTTCCCCCCTTAAGGTGGTAGGATGAACTACCAGCACTTGCACTTTTAGTTAACCTTATACAAGCCATGTGGATGGGTAGGAAAAAACAGATAGCACCAAATGTTGTTAGGTGATTTTAGATTAAGACTTCGATCTTGCAAAGAAAGAGAAGGCTATGAGGTATCGATGCCAGTCTGGTGTGGCCACTTTGATGCTTATGTCAGTGAATAAATATGGGAAGAGACTGGGTAATAGTGAGTTATCAGATATCTCTTACAGTATTTCTTTTTCATATTTATAGGAAAATGTTGTGTTTAAATAGTAGTTAATGGAGTGATTATCGAGACACATGGAGGCCTCTTGATCAAGTACATTCCTGAAATGTAGGAATAGTGAGCAATTATGTAATATAATCGTACCAAGTGATAACTATTCATGCCACTTTCCTTAAATTCAAATTAGATATGGATCTATGTTACTCAACGTTAGCTAAGGATGGAGTTATTCGGTATGTTAGCAACCGATTAGCCGAGTGAATGAAATTCGACTATCAACAATATGCTTAAACAATTACATACAGCTAAGTTAGTAACTGCATATAACTCAAGATTTTGCCTTCGAAGCTAGGGTTAGAGTTACCAAAACCAGCAAACATAGGTTGCACCCTCAATTACTAACCATGCTTATCTTACGTCCACTATGTTCTTTCTTTGCTTACAATTTCTTTATCATTAAAATTTACTTCTCAATCACTAAATCAAGAGCGTGGATGTGACAAGCGCACACAATCCGCTCACCCCTAAGCGGTAGACTCTGAAACTCGATCTATTGTTATGCAATTAGCATCTCTAGTACTTAATAAGCCCAAGGTTAGGGCAGGGCTATATTGCATGTGTGCATCGTATGAAACTCAAATATAAATAAATGTGACCCCCTCAAGACCCCTCCATCCCACATGTATGATGTGATGGCCAACATATAATGATACAAGTTATGCCATGCATGTTCCAATTTAGTTAGGGTCGAAAATCATTATATTCATTTTATTTTAATGACCACTCATATCCAATAGAAAATCACAAGGTATATTGCAATAAACTATATACTAAGCATTTCATTAATTAATATTAGGGTGTCTTAAGACAATAAGCACAAAACGTCGTATACATGCAAATCCTAAGTTCCCTAAGCATATAATTCATCACTTAATTTTTAATGCAACTACTCTACAAACAAATACAAGCATAGTAGTCATTGAAATACTCACTCGATCATGATGAACTACGAGTCGTAGTAGTCTGTAGGCAGGTTCGAATCAATGTCGGAATCGTCTAAAATAATCATGTAGGAGTATGAGTAAGAAAAGGGAAACTTTCTATTAAGCCAACTATCCTTGCTATAATCTCCAGTTTTGACATAAACTTATTTTTATCATAACTTTTTCATTTTAACTCCAATTTCAGTATTCTTATAATCATTTTCCATCATTTTCAAATGTAGATAATTGTGGTGTGGTCTATTTTGATAGATTGCAACCACAATTTTCAGTACTAGCCTAAAAAGTTACAGACCTCTTAATTGTTGAGCTTATTGGTTCCATTTTGCATGATTTTGGCCTTTAGTTTCTATTTCTCCAATTCCTAATAGATTCTAAATTCTTATTTATGCCTTGGAATGTATTTAGGATTAATTCTTTATGAGTCCATGTTTAATTATTGATCCCACTTTAGTCTTTTACTCTTAAAGTTTCTTGGTTGGGCTTTTGGGCCTTACTGTTAAAGCCTCTTAAGTTAGGCTTTCTTATTTATTCTTGTGAGCTTTTTAATTACTTAAGTTAGGCCTTAAATCTTATTACTAAAATCTAAAAATGTGGGCTTCTTAACTCTTTAAGTTCAAAGTTTTATCAGTTTGGCTCATTTTGTAGTTTTTGGCCCATTTTAGCCATTTAGAGCCTATGACCTAAGCCTGACATGCTTGGTTGGGTTTAAAAATTATTTAATCATGTTTTTAAATAAATTTTCAAGTTGGGTCTAGCTCTGTCCAAGATGTTTTTGGGGCTTGTTCGGGTCGATTTTGGGCCCTTATCATGTTTTTGGCTTAGTTTCTCCTTCTAGTGTCTTTGTATGATAGTTGTACTACTTTTGGGAGTCTCAAATCACTTTAATCTTTTCTAAACATTATTATAAGTGACAATTAAAGTATGGTTAGATTTTTATAGGTTTTGTCAAGCCTCCAAATTGATATTTTCTCAACATTTTTATCTAAACAACATATATACTTATAAAAGGGGGTATGAGGAAATATTTCTAGGCTAAACTAACAAGAAGCAGACTAAGGAAACTTAGAAACACCCCTAAAATAACCTACATCCAGCAAGCTTTCATGTGTTAGATGGGGTTTTATTTTGATCCTCTTTTAGGTTACAAGCTCATAATCTTGCTATTAAGGTACAAATGTAAATGTTTATACTATACAAGGTAAAATATTTCAAAGATCACTTCTACAAATTTTTCTAAAATGTAAAACATAAGTAATAAGTATATACATGGTTACATTTCTTATGTTAGTTCCTAATACAGCAAAGCCTAGGGCTTCCTTAAGTATAACCTATTACATGAAGAAATAATAATTCATGTTACCAACTAAGGAAAGGAAACCTGCTATAAGGTGGTGATGAAGCTCCTTCAACTCCTACTTGCCCTTGGTTTTGGTCCTCGCTTAGTGCTCCTAAGATGTCCCTTAGCTTGCTCCTAAAGCCGCTTTTGGTTGCTCCTTGAAGGGGTCCGGATGGTGGTGTTGGAGGCTTGTAAGAGGGGGAGGGGGGGAAGGGGTGTGGCATGATGTGCTAGTTAGGCTAAAATGTGATGGTTTATGGATGATATAGTGGTATGAAGTGGCCACAATTTGGTGGTTTTTTTAGCTCCCAAAAGTGATGGCATCGGGGTAGTGAAGATGGAAGCTTAGTGGTGTTGGTAAGGTGGAAACAAGTAGAAGATGAGTTACTTTTTCTTATGAACTTACAAGTAGGTGTTTGAAGGATTGTTGAGGGTTAAAGTAACTTTAATTTTTTGCCAAGAGAGGTTTGAAACATTGATGTTTGAGGGGATATTTGAGCTGAAATGGAGGGTTTAGGTTAGGTCTCTATAATGTCACATTTCATTTCCTACACACTAGCCTTTACTATAAATGGAAATCCTTCTATACTACATTTTAAGGGTTTCTTGGTTGGTGAGTTTCTAGCCCTTATTTAGCAATTTGAGGTGGCTTAACATGGTCTTTTCATGTAGCAAACATCTCTTCAAAAAGGTAACTTAAAAAGGCTTCCATAGATTTAATTTACTAAGTCTCCATCACATGTGTTTACCTCAAAAAACTTAAAGTTCAATGGCATAATTTTTTGGTTGTTACGACCAGATTTTCTTCTTCTTTTTTTATTTGTTTATTTATTTATTTAGTTGTTCATTTATCTAGTTTCTTTTTCATTAATTCTTCTTGTTTGCTCTTCATAAAGGCTACTAACCAAATAGCTTGATCAATTGAAATTTAAAGTTCAATTAGGAGCTTATGGAAATGATAATTATTTACCTATATGTTTAGTATTTTATTTTAATCATCTCTCAAATTTTGAGTGCTAAAATATTAAGGATTGGAGTTTTATATTTGATAGGCTTTACTTAGGTTTTAGGACTCCATTTGTTACTCTTTTTTTACGATTATGAGTTCAATTTTATTGAGTGAATTTTAATTATTTAGCTTGTCGTTCTAGGGAATATTAGGACCATTTGAGTTTGACTCCACGTATTACTAAAAATTTTACTGGGTTTACATCCTTCCCTCCTTAAAATAAGTTTTTTCCCCAAAACTTACATATTTACCTGGTTCCTCAAATAGGTGAGGATATTGTCATTGTACTTCTTCTTCTACTTCTTAAGTAGCGTCTTCTTGTCATGGTTTCACCATAGAACCTTCACACATGTAATTTCTTTGTTCCTCAGCTTTTATACCTTATGGTCTATGATCCGAATTGGGTGCTGCTCATAAGTTAGGTTCTCCTTCAATTGTATAGGTTCCAACTCTACTACTTTGTCCGAATCCGGTACATGTTTCTATAGAACCAATACATGAAATATGTTATGGACCTTTGAAAGGTTTGGTGGCAATGCTAGCCTATAAGCAAGACTTCCAACCCTTTCTAATATTTCAAATGGGCTTATGCACCTTGGGCTTAGCTTGCCTTTCTTTCATATCTTGTAGATGCTTTTGATAAGAAGGACTTTAAGATATACATGATCTCTAACTTGAAATTCCAATTCTCTCCTCTTTAAATTGACCTAACTCTTTTGTTTGTCTTGAGCCTCTTTCATTTTCTACTTAATGACCACTACCTTCTCTACTGCTTCTTAGATCAAATCTAACCCTAAGGCTAATTTCTCAATGTCATCCCAAAATGAGGGGGATTTGTAATTTCTTCCATATAAGGCCTCGTATGGGGGCATCTGAATGGTAAAGTGATAGCTGTTGTTGTAAGCAAACTCAACTAAGGGTAGGCGGGCATCCCAGTCGCCTTTGAATTCTAACACAATGCCCTTAGCATATCTTCTAAGGTCTATATGGTCCGCTTAGATTGGCTGTCTGTTTGGGGATAGTAGGTGGAGCTAAATTGTAACCTAGTGACCATGGTCTTTTGTAGGCTAATCTAGAACTTGGAAACAAAATGGGAATCTCGGTCTGACATAATACCTACTAGAACCCCATGTAAGCGAATGACCTCTCTTAGATAAATTCGTGCTAACTTTTCCAAGGGGTAAGTAATGTTTATTGGGAGGAAGTACGTTGACTTAGTAAGTTTATCTACTACTACCCAAATGGCATCATGGCTTAAAGCCATCCTGGGCAATTCGCTTACAAAGTCCATAGTGATATGATCCCATTTCCACTCTAGGACAGGTAAGGGCTGTAATGTACCACTTAGGCATTAATGCTCTACTTTGATTCTTTGGTAAGTGTTACACTTCCATACAAACTCAGCAACATCATTCTTCATGCCATTCCACCAAAAGGATCTCTTGAACTTTTGTTACATTTTTTACCTCTTAGGTGGACCATATAGCCTGAGTAATGTGCTTCAATCAGGATTTCCTTTTTAAGCTCAACTTCATTTAGCACACATAGTCAACCCTTCATCCGAATCATTCCAACTTCATTAACCCTAAAATCAGAGTAGTTGCCTTTTGTTACCTCTTGTTTTATTTAAATCATGAGAGGGTCCCTTTGTTGGGCTTCTCAAATTCTTTCAACCAATGTAGGCTCTATAACCAAATTAAACACTTCTGAGGTTGCCTCATGCTAAGTGAATTCTAAGTTTAACCTCTCAAATTCTTTTATCAGCTCCCTCTATTTAATGAGAAGTAAGGAAACTTTTGCATGATTCTTCCTACTCAAGGCTTCAACAATTGCATTCAACTTTCTTAGGCAATAATTTATACTAAGGTCATAGTCCTTAATCAACTCAAGCTAAAGGCATTGTCTCATGTTTAGTTTCTTCTAGGTGAAGAGATACTTCAAGCTCTTGTGGTTAGTATAAATTTCACATCTTTAATTGTAAAGATAATGTCTCCACAACTTAAGAGCAAAGACTACAACAACAAGTTCTAAGTCATGAGTTGGGTAGTTTTGCTCATGTAACCTCAATTGTCGCAAAGAGTAAGCTATTACCTTTCCATTTGCATAAGTACATACCCAAGTCCATTCTTTGATGCATCGTTGTATACTGTAAATAGCTCATTAGTATTGGGGAGGACTAAAATAGTTGTTGACATAAGTCTTTGCTTTAACTCTTAAAAACTCTGTTCTCATTTCTCATTCCACTCGAACTTCACACTTTTCTAAGTCAACTATGTAAGGGGTCAAGCTATCTTAGAGAAATCCTTCACAAATTTTTAGTAATACCCAAGTAGCCCAAGAAAACTTCACACCTCGGTTACTACTTCAAGTTGTTTCCAATCATTGATAGCCTTAATTTTCTAGAGATCAATAGATATTCTTACACCAGACACAACATGTCTAAGAAAAGATATCTCGTGTAACCAAAAATCGCATTTGGAGGCATATAACTTATGCTTTCGAAGTGTCTGTAGTACAACTCTTAAATGCTCTTCACACTACTCTAAGGATATAGAATATACTAGTATATCATCAATGAACATAATGAAATGCTTATTGAATAATGCCCAAAATACTCAATTCATCAAGTCCATAAAGGCAACAGGGGCGTTCGTTAGCTCGAAGGGCATAACTAAGAACTCATAGAGTCCATATCTTGTCTTAAATGCTGTCTTTGGAACATCTTCCGGCCTAATTCTTAACTAGTGGTATCCTAATAGCAAATTAATGTAGGAAAACACACAAGCACCTTGTAATTGATCAAATAAGTTATTTATGTGTGGCAATGGATACTTATTCTTGACCGTTACTTTATTTAGATCTCGATAGTCAATGCACAATCTTAGGGAGCCATCCTTCTTCTTGACAAACAACACTAGCGCTCCCTAGGGTGATACACTAGGCCGAATGAAACCTTGATCCAATAACTCTATTAGCTGCTTCTTCAGTTCTTTCAATTCTACAAGGGCCATTCTATATGGTGCTTTTGAGATTAGTTCTATCCGTAGTACCAACTCAATCACAAAATCTATTTCTCTTCGCGGAGGTAACCCTAGTAACTCTTCTAGGAAAATGTTTGGAAATTCATTCACAATCTTGATATTCTCCAAATTGGGTTTCTCATCCTCTATCTCTGTAGTGCTTATTTAGCCCTCCATCTTGACTAATCCATTAACGTTTGTAATTGGCTCAAACGAACATAGTTCCTTAAAAGTCTATGGTGTTGCCTCTCCTACAAATACAACCTTTGTTCCATCTATCACTTCAAAAGCCACTTCTTTCTTTCTTGTGACAATCAATGGTAGCCTTGACAATAGACATCTAACTCATGCCTAAAATTGCTTCATACTTATTAATGTCAATCAACAACAAGTCTACGTAACTTTCTCATCCTTGGATTCTCATGGGGCACTTCCTAATCATTTCTAGGGTAATCACTATACTTCTTATCAGAGTCCTCACGCCTAAGCATGAATCTGTAGTCGAAATGGGCATTACAATGCACTTAGCTACTTTAGAGGTAATGATGGAGTAAGTAGCTCCCATATCAAACAAAGTGTATACTAACTGGTTTGATATAGTGATATTCCCTAAATCAACATAATTGATCTTTTAATCTTTAAGGGATTTACAATTTTTTAAAATCTTAACTTTCCTTAAAACCTTCTAATGATTTCTTAGTTTATACATGATTTATCTTAAGAAGTACAAATGGAGCTTCAAATAGAAAAGTCAAGGTAAAAGCACTTACTTGCAACCAATCCAATGTCTAGAGTGTTTGTATCCTCATATACAATAAGCTCAGGCTCAACCTCTTCTTCATACTCAATATAACTCTAATCCCCTTTTAAATTGTACACCCTTATTGCATTTACAAGGGTTCCTAGCTTGGCATTCGATACCCCTAGTTTGGTATTATTCTTATGGACCACCAGTTGTCCTAAGGTATAATGAGGTATCGCTACCTAAATTGATGTGGCATGTCTTTGAGGACATATAATGGAAAAGTACCTTGGTTATTTGCAGATAAAAAAAGTCTTGTCATTCTTAGGGCATTTTGTAGCCTTGTGATTTATACTTCCACAATAGAAACACTTGTTTTGTAACTAAGGACATTCCTTTAGATAATGCTTACCCTTGCACTTCCAACATCTCAGGTAACTAGTGTGATATCCCATAAATCAACAATCCAGACATGAACATTTGAGTATTAGGATAAAACCCCGTCCATGTACGATTAAGGTCAATAGTTGATTTAGGGCATCCGAGAAAATAAATCAATTAAGCTAGAAACTTACGAGAAACATGATAACTATAATCAAGGAGTTCTCGTAGATTTGAAAATCTATAATACAATAAGAATATCAAGAATATAATCAACATACTAAAAATTTATTTTATATGAGACCCTAAAGTCAAATTTAAAGCAATTGTACCTAAATTTAGAGCTTTCGGGAAAAGTTATTTGATTAAACTCAAACTTTACGACTGAGATAGGAAAGTTAGTTAAAGTGACTTGATAAAGTAAGATTTTGAAAATAATTACTCGAAATCCTAATTTTTCCCCTAGAAGTACGATTACTTAATATAGTCCAAAATTGCTCGAAACTCCTAAAACTAAGCTTGGAATGCGACGAGGACTTAGAAATAAGATAGTTAGGCAATAAAAGAAAATAATATAGCATAATATACTATATGAGTATACACATATTTTTATGAATATATGTGGTATATATTATAAATATACCCGGAAATTAACCTAAAATAATATAATTATGTATAATGAGCGATAGAATCGCAAAATTTAATAGGGAAAAGTATCTTAAAAATAAAAGATATGCTAGAAACATGATTACACTTATATAATTACTCATTACGTGTATGATATATATAGGATATATACCCGTATATTAACAAAAATCATTAAATACTAATATAAAATACCAAAATATCCTAAAATATTATCTAAAAATTATAAAAAATAAAAAATGACTTGAAATATGATTGGATTAAATGTTGAGCAACTTAAAAAGAATAAGTAGTTGTATCAAAAGCAAATTTATAAAAAATTGACACCTCTTACTACGTATTTTTTAAGGAAAATATTAAAATAAATTACTTAATAATTAAGAAAAAATTCAACCGACCTAAACTACTATAAACATGATCCTAGGACTCAGATTTAGCATTTTGGAAACCAAGAAAACCTAAGAAAAATTTGAAAAAAAATTAGGAAAATTTGACAAAAAAAATAGGAAAAAATAGAGCAATGACCGAACCATTCGATGACCTAACGTGGAGCCCTACCACCACCTAGCAGAGCCGCCACCAATTAGGCCGACCAACAACCTCTCTTTAGCTAACAATGGCCAGAGCTCTAATGAACTCAAGTTCCGAGTTTCTGCCCTATTTTTCTCTATTTTTGAAAAATTACTAAATTAATTATGAAAAATGTAAAAAAATTAATTCCTTGGTTATTTTATATGTACTTTCATTTAGTAAATTTATTTTTTACAAAATTAGGAGTATTTAATGTAATTGCTTAACAAATGTACTATTCATCCAAAATTTAAAATTTAAAATAAATACACTAAATTATGTAGTTACTAACTCAAAATTTTTGTGTAAGATACTTATGATATATAGATAATTTCTATGTAGCCTAATTTTTTATTTGAATATTTTTAATATTTATTGTATTTTTTGACCTAAAAATAGCTCGAAAATAGGCTAAAATTGTGAAATAAATAGGAAATTATGAAATTAAATGATGAAATCGACATCTACTAATTTCTAGTGAATAATAATAATGTTAGGATAAGTTGAAATCAATTTGGTGCAAAAAGGATATTAATTAGGTAATTTAGGATAATTTAAGGGTAAAATTGTAAATATGAATATATAAGCAATAGATCAAAAACTTGAAACCAAGTACTAGCTAAATTTGACATATTTTTAGGAGTCTTAGAAATTTTTGGGGAATTATTTGGTAACCCGAGTTATTTATTATCAATTTACGTAGTAAAATAGCTTAAATAACGAACCAATACCCAATTCTAGTAATAATAGGTTAAAATATGATAAATAGGTGAATAAAAACTATCTATTTGTGTACTAGTCAGATTGGATAAAAATTATATTTTTTAATATATTTGATGATATTTTAATAACCAAGATACGTCATAGAGGTATTAAGGTTAGATAATACCTATAGTATGGATTATATTGACAAATTAGGTAAAATATGGTTTAATAACATAAATTACGTATAGTATGATAATATTTGATTAGATACGTATAACTGTGTTAAAAACTCGAATTACCGGTTAAAATTTATCTCTAGAAATTAAGATTTATAATACGTATCGTTAAGTTTGCACGAGCCCAACACCATTTTTACTAAAATCGTATAAACCTAAGTAATATAGCCTATATCTCTACAATATCATTGATTTACATACTATTATAACTTTACCGTAATCAAAACGTGATTTAAATGACTAAAAGTATATTTTCATACAATCAAAATGATATATTACACGTAATAGTATAATTACATATATTATTAATACTTAATAACTTAACTCAATCGATATAATGAAACTATATATTATTATATAATAAAAATAATAATATACTTTATATATATATATGTATAGTTGCTTTAGATAAGACCCTAATGTTTTCATAACCATTATGAAAATTGAATTTAGGTTTTGTATACATAGGGCCTCCTAATGATCAGACTGTTAACGATACAAGTTTTTTGAAGTGAGCGCCAGGACAAGTAAGTAGGATCAATGCTTTACCGTATTTTAGGATATTATTTCAAAATATCTAGGAACTTTGGTATATATTGGCTTATGAATGTAGTTAGTTGTTTGTACGTATGTAATGCTTGTAGTTGGGTTTTGATTTGCTATGATGGGAGTTAAGCTTTATGATATGATTGTTCTGTGAATATTATTATTGAATTGTTTGAGCTTGGTTAATTACCCTAAAAAGATGAACTAACTCAAACTTGGCTTAATAACTTATTTGATATGTATCGCAACCCACTAGGGGTAACGACTAGGATTCTCAAGCCAAACACGGATTCCCTTCGATGAGGATAGCTGAAATGGTCCTTTCCCTACACTTAGCCGTTTTCCCTACCCTCAGCCGAACTAAGTGATAAGAGAGGAGGTCGTAATAAGGTTGGGGGGCCATGGTTCGAAGGTGGTCATGGGAGAAGGGTGTTCTCCATTGCACAAGCCCCAGTTTGGTTTCGATCCGTGAGTGTGTGACGTCAATCTCATTAACCCGGATTACAGTAGGTGAAATTTCTCTGATCTCACAACAGACTAGATAACATCATGTGATGGCATTTACTTATATACATATTGCATCTAACTAACTTGATTGAAAACCCCAGTTGTAATGTGCTAAATGCATACTTTTGTCTCTACCCCCACTTATTGAGCAAGTTGTCGCTTATTCCCCTATAGTTTGTTTTGCAGGTTCCAAATGGCTTATAAGTGCCTACTTAACACCAAAACCTTAGTAAATTGGGACAGGGAGCAAGATACAATAAGAAATGGCTAATTATTGTCCTTAGTATTAAATTTTTATCTTTTAAGGAAAACTATATAAGACTCCTCAAAGAGCTTAGTAATTTTCAATATTTTGGTCTATATATGAAATGAAAGGTACCTGTGGGATTTACTACTACTTTTTTTTATAAGGTTAAATGATAAGTTTATTATTACAAATTATTTCACAAGATTACTCTACAAGTTTATATCAAACAGGTATCGAATTGGACGCTTCAAAGTGGTAGAGTCAAGTACGCCTTGTGTGAACTAGGTCTAAAATAGTAACTGTGAGGATAGTTTCTATCTTAGGATGATTCATACGGTGAGACTGTTACAACTTCACCTTTTCGGGGCACGACAACTAGCAACTTCTTTCCTCTGTGGGTGGTTGCGGTGTATCATGACCTTCTTTCCTTTTCTTAAGTAGCTAGCACCTTCATGTAATCTTTCAACAAAAATATTAATCATAGGCCTCACAATTTCTTCTTCTTGGCCCTTAGCATTCTCTAGGGCTCTTACTTTCTCAATTGCTTCTCTTAATGTCTTAAGCTCAAACCATCTAACTCTTTCCCGCAACTCTGAATCCAACCCTCATACGAAAACCTACATCTTGAACCTATCATTATATTCTTTAAGGGCATACTGTAGCATTATATGGAATTCCAACTCATACTAATATATACTGCGACTTCCTCTGGTGATGGATAGAAGATCCTCACTATACTACACTTTAAGACTTTTGAGGAACTAGTGGTATAAGAACTCTCTCCTAAAGACCTCCTATGTGACTGGTAGCCTCTATGACCCCCTCTTAGACTCCCACCATATCCGAGCTCAAAGTCTTAATAGGTATGCCCCGTAAGATAACCTCAAGTATAGAGGTACTTCAAAAGCTTCAAAAGACCTCTCAACTTGTAGTAACCAGTCCTTTAACTCATCTGGCTTACCTATTGCTCCTTTAAAGTAAATATTACAATGGATGAATTCGGGGAGTACACTCTAATGTGCTCTCTACTTAAGCAGTGCTACAGGGGTTACCTCTACCAGTCTAACTGGTAGTAGTAGTGGTGCTAGCATTTCCTCTATATGTACCGAAGGTAAAACAGGAACTGGAGGAGTTCGATCTCTGATAGGAATCAAGCCCTTACACGAATCACTCGTAATCAAGCTAGAGGACTCTAAGGACTCGTACGGAGAATACTAGCTTGAAACCAAAGCTAAGATAAGGATCCCTATGCTGAACTGATCTCTTATCGACCTATTTGTCAGATCCTTACATGTATTAGATCTGCTCTTACCTAACGATGACACCCTATTCTAGAAGATAACCTAAGTCTATCCAAGCCGAGCTACCAAACCAACCAAAGACATATGATGCCCATTGATAACTCTAATTTTAAACATATTTCATATGGTGATTTTATATCATTTCCCGTACATTTTTGGTTTTCTTTAAAGAAATTGATACTTAATTGAGTAAAATGTTGATTTCAGGGTTTAAACGC
>JAMXBB010000009.1:52693458-52743888 GCA_024138015.1 Lumnitzera littorea | reverse complement strand
TTATTAATTTCAGTATTTTTAATTCATTCAACTCGACATAATTTTCCGGTTAGATAATAAAGCTAAAGTTAATATTAGTACTCAAAATCTCTGAGGGATCGACTCGGACTCATATCCGACTATATTAAAATTGATAGGTGCGCTTGCCTCGTATCACCCATATAGTTGACTTCTCTATAGGACTAATTGACCACTGACTTGATCCAGATCAGGCCAACTCCTGATTGCAAGCATTACTTTGTTTCCGCTAACCTTGTATCATATTTCTCCTATCTAGCCACCAAAAGACACGTATCTTCTAACATAATATTCTAGTATGATTCTTTCTTTTCTATACTGAATATTCTTTGCTCCTTTTACCCATTTTAGTAAGTTTTATGTAACCTAATTGTAGAATACCCCTTTTGTCTTTTCATACATGTAAAGTGACCCTAATAGATAAGTATATAAACCTCCATTGTCTTGTATGTAGATAATCAACTAATCAATATAGAATTATTTACTTAAGCAACCTTAGTGTTCTCATTATCATTCAACTTTTATCTATTCCCTTTAGCAAGGAGTAGTGGTGAGTAACCTTTCAGTTCGAACCAGTATGTCACATCTGACAAATTATAGGCCAAGTAAGATTAAGTGGTGCATCATATCCATTCGGTAGCTGCCCGTACTTTACTAACCATTTTCCCTGTTTGTTTTGGTTTGCTTGGTTGTGTTATTTCTCCATGTATCTGACCCCAGAGATGCATTAGCTTTGGTAGTATCAGAGCACGGTTCCACAAAAGAGTGTGTGAAGTTGCAATGAAGTTTTAGTTTGCTTTGTTGTTGGTTGCTGATGTGTTCCTTCTATAGCTACTACAGTTTGTTTGAGTGTAAGTAAGTGTAGTTTCATTATTACTCTACTCTTACTTTGTTTTATATCACAAAAACAAAGCAAGCTTGTTTCTATTCTATTCGAGAGATTATCGGGTATTAAAGTTGTTAGCGAGTTGTTAATCTACTCAAGAAGTACTATACCATGTTAGATTCAAGTGTTTAGGTAATTATTGGTGACCAAAGTAGGGGCGCTCAACCTAGTCGTAGTCATAATGGAAGTAACACCCCAAAGTTAATTGATGACAAACTTGACAGATTGACCAACCTTGTTAAGAGTCTAGTTATAGCAATGCAAGTTAATAGACAACAACCCCATGGTGTACAGTACCACAACCCACAAGAAAGTGCCCTTGAAAGACACTATCACCAAGGTAATCGAATCAATCGCCCAGTTCAACCACAGCGAGTTGGAGGAGTAGCAAATTGAGCTACTAGACAAAGACTGGAGTTAAAGGAGATTGAGGAAGATGATGAGGAGTTGGATGTAGAAGAATTTGGGGAGGAAGAAGAAGGAGCTGACTATTACCAAGTGTAAGGACGAAGATGGCAAGTCCCTTAAGGGTTAGATAATGTCAAGGTTCAAATCCCATCCTTTAGTGTAAGTGGAGATGTAGATGAATACTTAGAATGAGAACAAAAGATCAAGAAAGTGTTGCAATGTTATGGGTATACAAATGTTGTCAAAGTCCGACTTGCTGCACTAGAGTCTACTGGGTATGCCATTATGTGGTGGAAAAATCTAAATATAGCTAGAACAAGAGATTAAAGATGAGGTGTTAGAACCTGGGATGAGATGAAAAGGTTGTTGAGAGGTAGATTTGTACCCAAGACCTACCCATAAGATACGTTTGCAAAGTTGTAGGAGCTTCACCAAGGAAGCTAATCTATTGATGACTATGTCAAAGAGTTCCAAATGCTAATGATCCAAGCCGACGTGGAAGAACTAAAGGCTCGTACAGTATCGATGTTCATTTCTAGGCTCAAGTATGAGATTCAAAACATCGTGGAAGTACAGAGGTTTTATACCTTGGAAGAGGCAACAAAGATAGCATAGAGGGTCGAAAAGCAAAGGAAAAGTGCTTAAAGTCAACCTGAGCCAACATTCTACCGACCTTCAATTCTGTGCCAAATTGTTTAAGTAGAGACGAGGAGGCCATACAAGGCCAAGGATAGGAATGACAAGTTTGATGACAACCGAGCAAGCTAGCAAGGCTGAGTAGGTCAAACAGGTTGAACCGAGGTTAGGCCGATCCTAAGGATATATGAGAAAGGGCAGACCTCTAGATAGAAGACCAGCGAAGTGAAATGCTTTAAATGCTTGGGCTTCAAACATATGGCTGCTAAGTGTCCAAATCGACACACCATAGTGCTCTAAGGAGATGTAGCGGACAGCATTGATGAGAGTGAGTCTAAGAAGGAAGAGGATGTTGGAAAACTTGAAGCCAAAGAGGAAGATGAGACCTGTATCTATGCTGACTAGGGAGAAGTGATGACCTTAGTCCTAAGACGAGTACTAAGTTCCTTGCTAAACTTTGAGGAGGACTAGAAGTTTCATACGAAGTGCATTGTCAAAGGCCAATTATGTACGATCATTATGGATGGGGGGAAGTTGTACCAATGTCATTGTACAGTCCTTTGTACAAAGGTTGGGTCTGCCAACCTCAAAGCATCCTTAACCTTACAAGTTGCATTAGCTTAATGATAAGGGTGCTTTGTACGTGACTGAACAAGTGACCATACTATTCAATGTTGGGAATGTGTATAGGGATGAAGTAGTGTGTGATGTCATCCCCATGGGAGCTTTACATCTGTTGCTTGGACGACCTTGGTTGTTCGATCAACATGTTACTTACGACGAGTATAAAAACACCTATGCCTTTGTTAAGGATGGAAAGAAGATTATGTTGCAAACCTTAACCCTATCCCAAGTAAATGAAACCCACAATCAACTCACCCGAGCTAGTAAGAAGAATGCCTTAGTGATGAGCCAAAGAGAGCTCTGAGCTACTAAAAAGGCTGAAGAATCTATGTTCCTATTGATTAGAAGATTGTTGGAAATGAGGGATTTAGAGGATATCCTTGATGAGATCCAAAGCTTGCTAAATGAGTTTTTCAATCTATTCCTTGAAGAATAGCCTAAAGGACTACCTTTAGTCCAAGGCATTAAGCACTATATTGATCTGTAGCCAAACGCCACCCTATTAAACTGACATACATACAAAATGAACCAAAACAGGCTATTAAGCTGAAAAGATAGGTAGACAAACTCATAAAGTGATGATATAAGGGAGAGCATGAGGCCTTGTACTATACCAGCTTTGCTAGTCCCTAAGAAAGATGGTTCATAGCGTATGTGCATTGATAGCCAAGCAATCAACCAAATTACTACTAAGTACAAATACCCAATACCGAGGCTAAATGACATGTTAGAGGAGCATCATGGCGCTAAGATATTTTTGAAGATTGATCTACAAAGTGGATACCACCAAATTCATATAAGGTCGGGCGATGAATGGAAAACCACCTTCAAGACTAGGCATAGACTCTACAAATGGTTAGTTATGCCGTTCGGACTTATTAATGCGCTAAGCACATTTAAGAGGTTGATGAACCATGTAACGCACCCTCTAATTGGAAGATCTATAGTCATGTACTTTGATGACATATTGGTATATAGTTCCAACCTGAATGACCATGTTCAACATCTTCACAAAGTATTTGATATTTTGCGAATTGAGAAGTTGTAAGGAAATGTGAAGAAATGTACGTTCTGCCAGAAGGAGGTGATCTTCCTAAGGTTTGTGGTATCAAGGGAAGGACTCTAGGCAGATGAAGAGAAGATCCATGTTGTTCTTGAGTAGCCAATGCCAAAGAATGTCATTGAGGTACGAAGCTTTCATTGCTTAGCTTCTTTCCATAGGCGATTTATCAAAAACTTTAGTACCATAGCTACCCCCTTAACCGAGCTAACAAAGAAGAATGAAGGGTTTAAGTGGAATGATCAAACTGAGCAAAGCTTTAGGGAGATTAAGGAGAAGCTCACATCGGAACCTATCCTTTCATTACCAAATTTTAACAAACCATTCAGATTGGAATGTGATGTATTGGGAGTAGGAATTGGCTCTATCCTAATGCAGGAGCAACAACTCGTCGCCTACCATAGTGAGAAGCTTAGTGGTCTTACCCTAAACTATTCTATATATGTGAAAGAGTTGTATTCTCTTTGTTGAGCCCTTACTGTTTGGCAACACTATTTGCTACCAAGAAAGTTTGTTATTTATATAGACCATGAGTCGCTGAAACATCTAAGGAGTTAGAACAAGCTTTTGAAGAGGCAAGCTAAGTGATTAGAGTTAATGGAAGGGTTCTCATATGTCATCCGGCACAAGAAGGGAAGCGCAAATGTGGTTGCTGACGCTCTGTCATGATAAAAAACCTTACTGACCACTTCGCAAATAAAATTATTAATAGTCTCACTCATTAATAAGTAGTATGCTTATGATCCTCATTTTGTCCCCATCCTAGAATAGTGTAGGGATAGAATTACTATAAAGGGTTATTTTCTTAAGGAAGGCTATCTATTCAAGGACTGAAGGCTGTGCATACTGAACTGTTCTATGTGTAAGCTATTAATCAGGGAAGCTCATTGCAGCAGATTATCAAGTCACTTTGGGGAGACCAAGATAGTCAATCTATTGAAGGAGAACTTTTATTGGCCAAGTTTAGCCAAGGATGTCCATAAGGTAATTAGTAGTTGTGAAGTGTGTAAGCAAGCTAAGGGGAAGAGAGAACCCCATGGAGAATACATGCTACTGCCAACTCTAACCTTACCTTGGGCCGACCTTAGCATAGACTTTGTCCTAAGGTTGCCCTGGACATCTAAAGGCAAAGATTCTATCTTTGTTGTAGTAGACCGCTTCAGCAAGATGGCGCACTTCATTCTGTACCATTAGACTAACAATGCTTTATATGTTACTAATTTGTTTTTGCAGGAGGTTATCCAATTATATGGGGTATCGAAGACTATTATCTCAGATCAGGATACAAAAATTTTGAGCTATTTTTGGAAGACTCTTTAGAGAAGACTTGGAACCAAACTTGTATTCAGCTTTAGTAGCCACCCTCAGACTAATGGTCAAACTGAAGTAATAAACATGACACTAGGCAATCTGCTCAAAGCTGTTGTAGGAAATAACTTAAGTGATTGGGATTTGTTCCTATTAGTTGTGGAGTTTGTATACAACCGAACTGTCCATAGCACTACTGGGAAGACCCCATTCGAGGTCATCTATGGCTTTAACCCTATTATTCCCCTGGATATGATTTTAACCAGGAAAATCACCAAATTTAATCAGAGACAGCAAGAAATTAGTAGCCGAGGCCGCCAAACTATTTCTTTCCACCTAGGAGACTTGGTATAGATACACCTCAGCTAAGAATGATTCCTACACCTGAGACAAAACAAACTATCTCCTCGAGCTAATGGTCCATTCAAAATCCTAAAGAAGATTAACCGCAACGCTTACCAAATTGAGTTGCTCAAAGACTATGGTGTTTCTTCCACTTTTAATGTATCCAATCTAATCCCTCACCAACTAGCAGAAGAAGAAGCAGAAACCACTTTAGATTTGAGGGTAAATCTTTTCGAGCCTTAGGTAGATGATAGGAATCAAGCCCTTAGACCAATCACTCGTAGTTGAGAAAAAGGACTCCAAGGACTCATGCAGAGAATACTAACGCAAAACTAAAGCCGAGATGGAGATCCCTATGCTGAACTGATCTCCTACTGACTTTTCTATCAGATCCTTACATGTGTCAGATTTGCTACTACCTAACAATAACACCATATTCCAAAAGATAGCCCAAGTCTATCTAAGCCGAGCTGCTGGACCGATCACAGACATCTGATGCCAATACAGTTCTCTATAGGACTGATTGACCCCCGACTTGATCCAGATCAGGTCGGCCCCTAATTATAAGCATTACTTTGTTTCTGCTAACCTTATATCATAATTCTCCTATCCAGCCACCAGATGACACATGTCTTCTAACACAATATTCTAGAATGATTCTTTCTTTTCCGTACTGAATATTCTTTACCCCTTTTACCCCTTTTAGTATGTTTTATGTAACCTAATTGTAAAATACCCCTTTTATCTTTTCATACATGTAAAGTAACCTTAGTGGATTAGTATATAAAGCTCCACTTTCTTGTATGCAGACAATCAACCAATCAATACAGAATTATTCACTTAAGTAACCTTAGTATTCTCATTACCATTCAACCCTTACCTATTTCCTTTAGCAAGGAGTAGTAGCAAGTGACCCTTCAATTTGGACCAGTGTATCACATCTGGCGGATTATAGGTCGAGTAGGATTACGCGATGCATCATATCCATTCAATAGTTGCCTAAAATTTGCTAACTTTTTTTCTTATTTGTTTGGTTTGCTTCATTGTGGTGTTTCTCTGTATGTTTGATCCTAGAGACACACCAATCTCACTCCAGAAATGCTCTCAGTAACTGATTGTTGGCTTAGATGGTGGCTAATACCTCGTCAATATGGTCCCGGGGCTAATCCTGCCTGTTTGGAACTATAAGTGGATTTCAAGCCATCATAAGGTATCCCCATAATCTATTTCTTCTACAAAAACATTCATGTTAGTTTTGAACATCCATAACTCATATAAATATTCTATATGATACACAACTAACTTTTATCAAAAGAACTGTTATTTTCATTAACATTTTGGCAACATAAGGTTACACCTAAAGGTGGTCACTTTAAATGAGTGAATCTCCACCAATCAAAATCTAAGTACATTAAGAATCCAAAAGAAAATACATCCGACCTTACCATATAAGGAATTCTCTTGATGTACTCAAAGATCATCAATGATCCTATCAATACAATAAGGAACATCTATGATCAATCTAAATTCAAAGGTTGCAACCTTATACTGAGTGAATAACAACTAGACAAAAGTGGTAGAAGGTTGCCCTCTAAGACGAGGTCTAATAGGTCTAGCTTACTCTATTGATAAGTATAAATTATTCTACACTTTCTAGGCACATTTAGGCCTAAATTGACCATAATTGTGTTTATTTCTCTAGTTCTTCGTACTTCACTATGTAATATATCAATTTTAGATGATTCAAAAGCAAAGGAGATGAAATTCAACAAGAACAAGGAGATTTAGAGCTATGACAGGCCTGATAAAGGAATATTATCGAAGGAAGATCAATTGAGACTCATCATAAGTGTAATAAAAAAGGATTTGAGTGATCAACGCTCGTCACTCCCTCCATCACGACCATGATCAAGGGAGTGACCAAGGCTGAAGCTATTTTTCCACCCATTCATCACGACTGTAACTCTACCTTAAAAGGATGATCACGCCCTCTATTACGGCTATAATGAGGCAGAATGTTTGCTACGAGAAGATCACTTCCCGAGTCACAGGTGTGATGGGAGTAGACATGACTATACTTCTTTAACTTTATCATATGAACCGGTACATAGAATAGATCTTAACACCAAGGGGTGTCTTGAAGTGGTGTATTTCAAGCCCTTTGATAAGAAGAAATATAAATAGATCACAATTTTCAAATGAAAGGGGATCATCATCATGATCAACATCATCAAGAACATCACACCATAAAACCACGTCACATTACCAACCCACAACACAACTATTCATCCATCTTGTATCATTTTCTGTTTTGTTTAGTTGTTCTTCAGTACAATCATTAGTGTAAATCGTATTCTTCTTGGAAATTACTTGAGATAGTCAACAAGACTTCATTGTTCGTGTATTTGTGAGACTTCTACAATAGAATAAAAAGAGGTTTTTACTTTTAACTTATTCCATGTTTTATTTCTTTTTAATTATGATTTATATTAGTTTATGTTATTATTTTATCATGTGTGAGTAATACGTTAAGACTTACTACATCCACTTAGTATGATTAAGTGCATGAAATAGTAGTTTCCTGATATTGTTATTCCTAATGAAGTGAACTTAATTAACCTAAGTATAGTGTAGTGCATGACATTGACTTAGGCTAGATTTCAATAGAATATGTTGAGAGACAATTCCATTGATTAGATCTAATTCATTAAAACACCATACTCCTAATGGTAGAGATATTATTAGGAAAGTTGCTGCATTCTTAGAGAAATTGACAAATTAACATATCATTAGTGTGATCTAACTTGGTTGTTAATTCAGAAAAAATTCTAATAGACACAATTAGGATTAGAAGTAAGTAATTCTAAGAAGGATTCTTACATGCTAGTGATTCCCTATAGATAACAATCATTACGATAAGATTAATGGTGATATTATGCTAAGTGGTGAAGTAAGTCTGCATGTTAAGTGTGTTGTTATTAATTGTTTTGTAACCATTGTGTTTGTTGGCATTAGCTTGTGGATTAGTGTAGTTTAGTCAACAATTTAGAGTTTTACTAACTAATCACTTGATAAATTGGATTGCTAGATAATAGGAAGGTTAATTAGTATTAGTGTTTGTATCCGTTCTTAGTGGAGATGATATCAGGCAAGCGCACCTATCAATTTTAATATAGTCGGATATGAGTCCGAGTCGATCCCTCAGAGATTTTGAGTACTAATATTAACTTTAGCTTTATTATCTAACCCGAAAATTATGTCGAGTTGAATGAATTAAAAATACTGAAATTAATAAACTAAACTAATTATGAGACTTAACTAAGCAAATTAGAAAGCAATAAACTACTAACGACTTCGAGTATGCAATAATGTATTTAGGAATTATTTCCCCTAGTGTTTAACATGTAACCTTTTTAAAATATATTCAATTTAGTTTCTATGATTCTTGACCGGAGGGATTCACAATTAAAGCTAATATCTTTCTCAAGCATATTAACCCTAATTCTAAATTATTTACCGAAATCTCTTCACTTAGTAATATAACTTAGAATTGCATTAATGTTTAATGAATTCCCACACAAACAATCAACTTTCCGGAAAAATCACGTATCTTATCTCTAAGTATACATGTAATTCTCTTCAATTATGTTAAGATCTAATTACACATGCAATTTCTCAATCAACATGCATAATATCATATATTGATACTCTAGAATTATCAATCCCCAACTAAACGACATAATTGAATCAAGAAAAGATAGAAACTTTCTTGAAATTATAATTCAATCCAAGAATCACATGAAACCCTAGGTTCCATAATCCTAAATACTTGAATTCTAAGCTATCATATTGAATCTAAAAACGAGATTCATCAAAAACATGAAATAAAGCATGAAAACCCCTCTTGATTTGATGAACAATCTCTAATCTTGAAATCGATGTCGTTATCGCTTCTTGATGTTGTTTCTCCTTAAGTCTCTTCTTGTCTCTTGTCTCTCTTTGTTTCTGTAATGTCTCTTTTCCTTTTGAACCCTAAGATCCCCTTATATAAGTGTATTACACGGATTTTATTTTCGTCACCAGACACGGCTTGGGACATGGCCGTGTCCCCAGGTCGTGTAACTTTCTGCACAAAGGCAAAATTTCTACATAACTTCAAAATTTGAACTCGGAATTGAGTGAAACTTGATTCCTTTTCTTCGTTTTCGAGCCTAGAACGCGTTTAAACCCTGAAATCAACATTTTACTCAATTAAGTATCAATTTCTTTAAAGAAAACCAAAAATGTACGGGAAATGCTATAAAATCACCATATGAAATATGTTTAAAATCAGAGTTATCAAATTTCCCCACACTTGAGTATTTGCTTGTCCTCAAGCAAATAAATCAAAACAAAACTTTTAGGACAAGAAACACTAATCAAAATTTATCACTGTTTAAGAAACCGGTGAAAGAATACACTTAACCCGAAGAAAGGTAAGAAAATCATTCTCAACCAACTTGCAATAATAAAGTCAACCAATTTCATCTGACCATATTCGAATGCTCCAACAATACTTAATACTAGAATTCACTAGTTAATTTATGAAAATCAAAATTTAACTAAGCCATTTAACTAAGGATTCTTAAACTAAAAATTAGATTTAACATCTCGCCAACCGAGAAAGAGTCATAAAAATTTTATCCATTTGACTAAAATGTATACAATTCTCTCTTCCATCTCACTAAGCACCATAATCTAAAACAAACACATTTTACATCACTCTTCCTCTGATCATCCCCCTAGCTCGTACTTTTGTTGAGAGGTCTTTTGAATTTACCTTATTTAAGCACAATTGTGTTGGTAGCGGGAAAGAATCTCGCTCTTCTGAGGGACCAAGACCGATCCATACCAACTTATTCCTTATATTGATAGCGGGAAAGAACCTTGCTCTTCTGACAAACCAAGGCCGATCCATATCAACTTATTCCTTAGAATTGGCATTGGGGCTCAATCTCGCTCTTCTGACGGACCAAGACGAATCCTTACCAATTTTTCTATTCATACACTTATTATTACTTTTGACCTCTAATCATTATGATTTTTCAGGGGTTTCTCAAAAGAAAAATTTCATTTGTTTGTTTGCTAAAAATTACAGGACTGTTAAAAATTTCTAAGAAAAAGGTATACACAAAAGTAAATTTAAAAATAACCATAACTAACTCTCAACTAGTGATGTTGCTCCAATCTCAAGTTTTAAAATCCTAAGCTAAATAACTCGTAACATTGCCTTCCAAAAATTTGACTAATCAATTCTAGTAAAGTATCATAAGATCAATAACAATCAACATGACATAGTTGATTTGGCTTAATACCAGTTAATCACCTATTGCAAGTTAACTTAAAAAGTAATTGGGTCAAATATGAATAATTGGTATCCTAAACGGTAACAAATTCATATATATCCCTTCCCCACACTTAAAAATGTACATTGTCCCTAATGTATCACTAAGAAAGCATAATAACAAGATATCAAACAAGAAAAAACATCATAGGGAAAAAGGAAATACATGTATTGAAAAAGAAACTAATACTTCCCTGTCTTGAAAAGAAGTGCAAAATGAAGAAGCATCATCATCGTCATCACTGGCCTCGACATCCTCTTCACTACCTCCAACCGCCTCTTCCTCACCACCCTCATCATCCTAAGAAGAGGGAAAATGCATGTACCAATTCACAAAAGACTTAAATGTTGGGTAGCTAAACATGCCTAAACAATGAGGAAGATAAAGCATAAACAATGAGGAGAACTTACTTGGATCAAGAACATGAGGAATACAAGAATTGTGGAGAGAAGAGAGATAATAAGAGAGAATATAAGAGAGATATGTTTGATTGTAAGTGTGTGAGAGGGTGTGTTTAATTTAAATTAACCGGTCGTATGCAAAACCATGTTAATTTGGGTCGACACGGGCTGGGACACGACCGTGTCCCATGCCCGTGTAACATTCTGTACGTGTCGTGTGTTACCTGGACGGACACGGGTTGGGACACGACCGTGTCCCTTGCCCGTGTAACAATCTGTGCTTGTGTATGAAAACTGGACAGACACGGGCTGGGACACGACCGTGTCCCACGCCCGTGTAACTTTCTGTTCTCGGGTGGTGTCTGGACGTACACGGGCTGGGGACACGACCGTGTCCCTTGCCCGTGTAACTTTCTGTGGGTGGGCAGTTTTATAGGTCTGGATGGACACGGGCTAGGACACGACCGTGTCTTTCGCCCGTGTTAAATTTTTTTTTTTTTTTACCTAAATTCATGGATTTAAAAATACAAGAAACTTAAAATAAATAAATCAATCAATCAATAAAGAATAAATAAATAAATAAAAATACTTAAACTAGAAAAATAAGACAAATAAAACTAAAGAGAGAAAAAAAAAATGAAACTAAAAAGGGAAAAGCCTATGACTAAAATTGAAACAAATAAAAGAAACAAAGCAAAACTAGATCAAAGAGAAAAATAAATAAATAAATAAATGAAAAAAAGAAATAAATAAATAAATTGAAATAAACTAAAAAAAAAAACTAAAATATGAGCAAAGTTAGACATGGGTTGCCTCCCAAGAAGCGCTTTAGTTAACGTCGATAGCTCGACGGGATACGTCTTTAGCTCGACGGGATACGTCTTCTCATGATTCTTCATTCAGTTAGAGATAGGACTCCTCCTGTATCTCGCTTTCGAACTCTCCATACGAGCGTAAATTTGCCCTTAAGCCATCGACCTTGCCAATTCCATTTCATTGGTGCATAACTTCCATAGTTTCTCTCCTTATCATGCCACTTATCAAATTCATGTAGCCTAAACTTCTTCATCTTGTCCGCTTTTACCTTAGATGCAGTTATCATTGGAAGTTTTGAACTTTTCACCACAAAGGCATGTTCCAAATGATTTCTTAACAGTTTTGGTTCCAAAATTAGTGACTTCCCTTTAGAGGATTTTAACCTAGGATCCTTTGACTTATGGAGTTGATCAACCCCCTTCTTGTCCACAATAGATTCATGAACTTTTATTTGAGATACCGTTTCTGCACAATTGGGGTTGGTCACCAAATCTTCATCTCCCTTTTGCAAGCAATAGCTCGAGGAATCCTTGGCAAGCATTTCCTGCACACATGTCGATATAGCAACATTAGTGGCATTAACATTGTGACCTATGTCCTCTGGGTCAAGAAATTTGTTCGTTGCTTCTGAAGTTTTAAAAACTATTTCATCATCCCCTACCCGTAATATCAACTTATGCTCACTAACATCAAAAACAGCCTTAGTAGTGGCTAGGAAGGGTCGACCTAAAATGATTGGCACCTTAATATCTTCATCTATATCAAGTATAACAAAATCCACGGGAAAGATGAATTTGTCTACTTGCACTAAAACATCCTCTATGATGCCTCTAGGGTATGTGATAGACCTATCAGCTAATTGAAGACTCATGCGCGTCGGTTTAGGTTCTCCTAACCCTAGCTTTTTGAACAATTTATACGGCATCAAATTTATACTGGCTCTTAAGTCTGCCAAAGCATTATCCACTAACAAATTGCCAAGCATACAAGGAATAGTGAAACTCCCTGGATCGTTTAATTTTTGTGGCAGCTTTTTCTGGAGAAGTGCCAAGCATCCCTCGTTCAATGTGACAGTTGTAAGCTCCTCCAACTTCCTCTTGTTCAATAGAAGATCCTTTAGAAATTTCAAATACTTTGGCATCTACAAGATAACATCAACAAGAGGTAAGTTAATGTGTAATTGTTTGAAAATATCAAGAAATTTACCAAATTCCTTATTCGGATCAGTGTAACTTTGCTTAAGGCGCTGCAGGTAAGGGATGGGAGGCTTGTACTCCTTCACTTTCGGTGGTTCCATACTTTCTTTTGATTTTAGTGGCTTTGCATCTTCCTTACAGTTGACTTCCACTTCTTTCTCAACTACTTCCTCACCATCCTTCTTTTCCACTTGCAATTTTCTATCACTTCTCAAGGTCACAACATTAACATGTTCCCTAGGATTAACCTCGGTATTCCCTGGGAGTGTTCCCTATGGTCTTTCAGAGATTAGCTTCGCAAGTTGACCAATTTGGTTCTCAAGATTGCGATTAGAAGCCTCTTGATTCCTCAGCGAGGATTCAATATTGGATAAGCGAGCTTCATTGCCTTGAATGTATTTTGTGAGAAGTTCTTCCACACTAGGCTTCTTTTCTTGAGGGAGAGGAGGTGGGAATGGTCGTTGAAACCCAGGTGGGCCAAAGTTGGTCTTCTGCTGGCCTTGGTTTTGGTTTCCCCAAGAGAAATTGGGGTGATTCCTCCATCCTAGATTGTAAGTGTTGCTGTAGGGGTTATTTTGTTGCTTAGGTGGATTTCCTAGATAATCCACCTGTTCCAGTTGTTCTTGTGCTCCATACCCCTGCATACCAAAATCACTTACATCCGATTGCACTTGTTGAGGGCCAATTGAGAGTGCATCAATCTTTTTACTCAACAGGTCCACCTTGGCTGCCAGAGCAGTGGTCAAGTCCACATCATAAATTCCTATGGCCTTTTGCTTAGCTCTAGTGGTTTCCCACTAATAATTATTCATCGCTATTCCTTCAATCAAGTTTTGTGCTTGCTCAGGTGTCTTAGTGTTCAAAGTACCTCCTGCGGATGCATCAATCATCTGTCTAGTGGATAGATTAAGACCATTGTAGAAGGTCTGAATCTGCATCCATAGTGGGAGGCCATGATGTAGGCACCTCCTGAGTAAGTCCTTGAACCGCTCCCAAGTGTCATAAAGTGTCTCCGCTTCCAATTGAGCAAAACACGAAATATCATTTCGAAGTTTAGCGGTCTTTACAGGTGGGAAATATTTCTCCAAAAATTTCTCTACCAATTCATTCCAAGTTGTGATTGAATTTCTTGGTAGGGAGTTCAACCATTGTTTTGCTCTTCCCCTCAAGGAGAAAGGAAATAATCGCAGTCGAATGGCATCATCCGTGGCTCCGTTGATTTTGAACGTATCACAAATCTCTAGAAAACTAGAGATGTGGGCATTAGGATCTTCGTCTTGGAGACCGTCAAACTGAACATATTGTTGCACCATTTGTATGATGTTAGGTGCAATTTGGAAGTTATTAGCCGCGACGGTTGGCCTTGCAATACTGGAGTCAGCTCCAATAAGTGTGGGCCTTGAATAATCGGACATGGTCCGATTTGCTTCATTCCCGTTGTTAGCCATGTGTGGTGGATCTTCTTGCTCAATTAATTGAGTGTTGGCCTCTTTACCTTCTTCTTTGATCTCAACAATTGATTCGTCGTCTATGGTTGCTACAACTTGTCTAGGTCGCGACTCAAATTTTGAAGGGCAGTTCTCTCAATTTCAGGATCGAGTTCTACCAAATCTTCCGGATTACTGCGGGTCATGTACTACAAAGGCAAGAAATAAAATCAATTGCAGCTCTAGATAACAAAAATAAACAATGAAAACAGAAAAAAAAAATAAAGAAAAAATGGTTAAAGTAATAAAGCAACTAGCATTCTTAATATCAAAAATCCTCGGCAACGACGCCAAAAACTTGATACGAGGCAAGTGCACCTATCAATTTTAATATAGTCGGATATGAGTCCGAATTGATCCCTCAGAGATTTTGAGTACTAATATTAACTTTAGCTTTATTATCTAACCGGAAAATTATGTCGAGTTGATTGAATTAAAAATACTAAAATTAATAAACTAAACTAATTATGAGACTTAACTAAGCAAATTAGAAAGCAATAAACTACTAATGACTTCGATTATGCAATAATGTATTTAGGAATTATTTCCCCTAGTGTTTAACATGTAACCTTTTTAAAATATATTCAATTTAGTTTCTATGATTCTTGACCGGAGGGATTCACAATTAAAGCTAATATCTTTCTCAAGCATATTAACCCTAATTCTAAATTATTTACCGGAATCTCTTCACTTAGTAATATAACTTAGAATTGCATTAATGTTTAATGAATTCCCACACAAACAATCAACTTTCCGGAAAAATCACGTATCTTATCTCTAAGTATACATGTAATTCTCTTCAATTATGTTAAGATCTAATTACACATGCAATTTCTCAATCAACATGTATAATATCATATATTGATACTCTAGAATTATCAATCCCCAACTAAACGACATAATTGAATCAAGAAAAAATAGAAACTTTCTTGAAATTATAATTCAATCCAAGAATCACATGAAACCCTAGGTTCCATAATCCTAAATACTTGAATTCTAAGCTATCATATTGAATCTAAAAACGAGATTCATCAAAAACATGAAATAAAGCATGAAAACCCCTCTTGATTTGATGAACAATCTCTAATCTTGAAATCGATGTCGTTATCGCTTCTTGATGTTGTTTCTCCTTAAGTCTCTTCTTGTCTCTTGTCTCTCTTTGTTTCTGTAATGTCTCTTTTCCTTTTGAACCCTAAGATCCCCTTATATAAATGTATTACACGGATTTTATTTTCGTCACCAGACACGGCCTGGGACATGGCCGTGTCCCCAGGTCGTGTAACTTTCTGCACAAAGGCAAAATTTCTACATAACTTCAAAATTTGAACTCGGAATTGAGTGAAACTTGATTCCTTTTCTTCGTTTTCGAGCCTAGAACGCGTTTAAACCCTGAAATCAACATTTTACTCAATTAAGTATCAATTTCTTTAAAGAAAACCAAAAATGTACGGGAAATGCTATAAAATCACCATATGAAATATGTTTAAAATCAGAGTTATCAGGAGACGACCCTATACTCATCCATGCTATAAAATGATAGGTACACTTGCTTGTTGAACCAAGTTAATGATAAAATATAGGTTTATAAATTGTAAAACTCGAAAGCTCTATTTAGAGGTGATCATCTGCCCCATTTAACTCTCGAACTACGTATCCTATAAGTCTAACGCTAAGGTGGGCAAAAGATACTCTCTTTACTTCCCCTAGAATCAGCCCATGCATCACACTATCTAGGGGGTCGAGCCTAATCTCCAACTCGCCAGCAAAGTCTCAACCTCGAACTACTGTAATAAGCCCGTGACCGAAATGAATATACTCGTATCGAGCCATGACCTGCTTTAGTAGAGGTAAGATATCCTCTAGGGGTAACTTCTCTTTTGTAAGCTCGCCCTCATCTAACTCAGGTAAGGGTAGTTCGTACTCCTCCTCCATAAAAGCCTAAAAGTCCTCCATAGCTTAGCCATTAAATCTTTGAACTAAGTGGTCATGGTCAATCCATCTGTCTCGAGCATAAATCAACTGTAGTCCAATGACTCTCCACTCTGCGAAGTCAGGTAGTGATAACACTTCTCTGTCTAATACCACAAATGTGATGTCAGTGGGCTATCCAATCTGCCCATGAATATGAGCCTCTCTCTTGAGTATATAGATGATCTCATTATCCGCATAAACTATTGCTCCATCAAACCTAACCTCAAAGAATCTTACTCTCCAAAGTTCAATCATCGTAGTCCTATATTAGGTCATCACTTGCCTAATAGTCCTCAGCCATCCCACGAAGGTAAGTTCCTTACATAGTACCTGTCGAGCTTGATTTTTCGATTTTCTTTTATTTAAAATTAATTTCTCATTTCCTGATTAATAATAAACCCAAATCCATTTAATATTAATTCTCGACTAAAGAAATTGAGAAATTTTGGTTTTTTATTGAAAATCATTTTTGGAGCCGCCACCCAACCGAAGTCGGGAAAAGAAAAAGAAACCGTAATCAATTGGGTGGATTGATTACGATTTAGCTACCGGTCTTTGATTTCAATTTTGAATGAAGAACCAGAGGGTTCCGAGTTCGGGAGCTAACCTATTAAACCCTAACGAGTACCACTATTTATTTGCCGAAATTAGGATTATTTTTCTAATTATAATATTTAAAAAAATAAATAAAAATCAAAAGAAAAAAAGAACCTAAGTCTCTACATATTTTATCGTCGCCTCGAAGGTGCCTACGTACCCACTAGCCGGGATCAGACGATTGTAGTTCTTTCAAAAAAAAATTTCGTGTGTTGGTTGATTTTAATTTTGAAAACTGACTGAGTTTACATGTTTAACTGATTTAGTTTATTCAAAAATAAATAAATAAATAAAGGGCCTTAACTCATAAGTGATCAAAAGACTCCTTAAAACACTATAATCTTTTTGTAAAAAAATTTCCTTTTGTTAATTTTTGTTTCTAAAAATAATTTCCTATATGAGAATTTCTAAAAAAAACTAATTCTAAAGGAATCCTAAACGAATGTATATATATATATATATATATGCATCTACACTATTTCTATTTAACAATTGTCCTCCTAAGCGAATTAACAATGTCAGGGAATATACCTAATATAAAAGCTAACCTAATGTATGTATAATATTAAATAGCTGAAGATTTCCTAAACTAATGCAATAAACAAGGAACTAATAACATGATAATAAAAACAATAATAATCATAATCAAATAATAAGTAATAAATAAAAAAAACTAACTATCTAATTAACGAAACTATCTAACTAACAAAACTCACCTGATCATGTAATAAGGGGAGTGCTCGTGTTCGTTTTCATATTAGAGGGGGGCTAACCATTCACCAATTGCCGTCGTCGTGTTGTTGTGCCTGTCACAGTGGGCTACTGATCTGCTGCTGTGTGGAACGATGCGTGGAAGGATCTGCTGCTGCGTGGAACGATCGTGGACTGCTGCTGTTCGTTAGAGGGTGGGGATTGTCGATCCTGTGTGGATTGCTGCTACTACTGCGGAGCTTCCGTTAGATTGAGGATGTGCAGTTAAATTGACGTCCAACAGTGAAGATTGCGATTATTCGGATGTTGTTAAGCACGCGGAACGTGGCTTGCAATTGTCCGAATTTTGGATTAGCTTCGCAATTGTTGGATGTTCAATCAGCTGTGGCATGGAATTGTTGTTGCTGCTTTGTGGCTGATCGTGGATAGGGACTTCGGAATTTGGAATTCGAATGGCGTCACGTTGCTTTTCTGCTGACGATTGGATTTCCGTTAGATTTATTTTTTAATTAAACATGAAGGAGCTTCATCGAGCTCGGAATCATTGATTTCAGAAATTGAACAGAACACTTTTTCATCGAATGGACTTAAGTCAGGGAACTTTGACTTGAATTTATGAATTGGAATTCGGTTCTGGAGACCCCCGATGTTGTTGTTCTTTTCTTTTATAAAGTCCTAAATCAAATCCTATCATATATATTGTATCTGATTTAAACTAGATTCAAATCTTATTCAAATCTAATTTAACTAGACTCATACGCTTTTGCCAAGTTAGAAAAATAAAGACATAGGTACCTGCTGAGACTTGAACCCGTGACCTCCAACTAAATCCACCCAAGTACTCCGCTACTTATCCGTTAGGCTGTTGGTTTGTGTCTTAACATTCATTACAATTAAATTATATTTAAACTATCTAAATTCCTAAAAAAAAAAAATTTAACTAAACTAAAATTAACACTAACATTAAACTAATTATTCCTACTATAAATTACTTCCTAAAAATCTACTAAATCTTTATAATTTTTCCTTTTCTTATTTTTTTTGGTATTTTCATTATTTGTTAATTCTTATCATTTTTATCTTTTATTAACTTTTTGTTTATTATTTTTTTGAATTAGGACCCTTTTTTGTAAAAATAAAAACTAAGACTATGGAAGGGCAAAAATTAGGTGTCTACAGTACCTATAGCCAATGTCAAAACTCTAAAATGGCCTCTCCTTCGAGCATGTGGAACGTAGCCACTTAGCTAGCAGCTAAAAAGGACTAACCCAGTTAACAAGACATAAATAGTGTAATGAGTCCATTAAGCTCTTAATTCATTAATGTTTCTTTAAGAAATTTTTACCTAAGCTTAACTCGGTCTACCCCTCTCAATCTTACTAGGTAGGTTACCTAGTGTCTATGGTCAAGTTTTATCTTATATAAAACCTTTGCTCTAATACCATTAAAGGTTGTCATGCCTCGAGAGATACCTCGGTCGTAGCAACCTACCATATACCACCTCAAGTGCCTTAGATTAGCCTTACAACTAGTCTGAAACCTTTGATATGATATACAAGGCATCTTCTAATATTAGGTAGCTTTCAAGGTATACATTCCTAAGTAGATCAGAATATTTCACTATTTAATTACGTACCATAGCTACACATTAATCATTTCAAATTTAACATAAGTAGAAGTATCGACCCACTAAAGATATTACAGGTATGACACGGTTTATAAAAAATAAATAAATACTAAGGAGTTTGACTAAATATCACCTATAAAAATGAAATTTTCTTAAAAGAGTCTATAGTAAGAAAATGATATGATTCTCTCAATTGCTCTTCCTTAACTCACACATCCTAGCTTCCATTACTAACCTCGAGCATAGTACACCTTAATATGAGCCATAAATCGTCTTACATCAAAAGACTAAGAGGGGGGGTGTAAGCTTACAACTTGCTTAGTGAATAATTCCTCTTACTAAACCTTTCACATAGTAATTAAACAGCTAAATTATGCAATCATATGAATGCAACAACCATATGCTTAAAAAATTATAGATAGCCAAGCTAGTAATTGCAAGTAGCTCAAGATTTCACCCTCGAAGCCAAAGTTAGAGTTACTTAAATTGTTAAACTTGAGTTCCAAGCACCTTCAGCTACTAACCATGCTTATCTTACATCCACTCAATTCTTTCTTTGCTTACAATTTCTTTACCATTAAACTTTACTTCTCAATCCCTAAACCAAGAGTATGGATGTGCATAGCACATTTAACCTACTCACCCCTAAGCGATGGACTCTAGGACTTGACCTGTTGCTACGTAATTGATGTCTCCAGACCCTAGTAAGCCTACAGGTTAAGGTAGGGCCATGTTATACGTATGTACCATGCTAAACTTAAAATAATCGCAACCCCCGTAAGACCTCTCCATCCCATATGCATGATGTAACGGCCAACATAAAATGATGGAAGTTATGCCATGCATGATCCAGTTTGGCTAGGGTCAAAAATCATTATATGCGTTTTATTTTAATGACCACTCATTTCCAATAGACAATCATAAGGTATACTGCAATCAACTATTAATTTATATTAGGATGTGTTAACACAATAAGCACATAATGTCATACACATGCAAATCTCAAGTTCTCCAAGCATACAATTTATCACTTAATTTTTAGTGCAACTACTCTACAAACAGATACAAGCATAATAGTCATCAGAATACTCACTCGATCATGATAACTATAGGTCGTAGTAGTCTATAGGTAGGTCCGGATCAATGTTATGACTACTTGAAATAATCATGAAGGAGTACATATAAGAAAAGGGAAACTTTCTATTAAGCCAACTATCCTCGCTACAATCTCTGGTTTTGACTTAAACTTGTTTTTATCATAACTTTTTCATTTTAACTTCGATTTCCACATTCTTATAGTTGTTTTCCATCATTTTTTGATGTAGATAATCATGGTATGGTCCATTTTGATAGATTGCAACTGCAATTTTTGTTACTGGCCCAAAAAGTTGTGGACATCTTAATTGTTGGGCTTATTGGTTCCATTTTGCATGATTTTCGTCTTTAGTTTCTATTTCTCCAATTCCTAGTGGGTTCCAAATTCTTATTTGGGTATTGGAATGTATTTAGAATTAATTCTTTATAAGTCCATGTTTAATTATTGATCCCACTTTAGTCTTTTACTCTTAATGTTTCTTAGTTGAGCTTTTAAGCCTTGTTGTTAAGGCCTCTTAAGTTAGGCTTTCTCATTTATTCTTTTGGGATTTTTAATTGCTTAAGTTGGACCTTAAATATTATAACTAAAATATAAAAATGATGGCTTCCTAACTCTTTAAGTTCAAAGTTTTATTAGTTTGGCTCGTTTCATAGTTTTCAACCCATTTTAGCCGTATGAGGCCTATGACCTAAGCCCGACATTCTTGGTTGGGTCTAAAAATTATTTAATCATATTTTTAAATAACTTTTCAAGTTGGGTCTAGCTCTGTCCAAGACCTTTTTGAGGCTTGTTCGAGTCGATTTTGGGCCCTTAACATGTTTTTGGCTCCATTTTGCCTTCTAGTGTTTTTATATGACAGTTATACTACTTTTGAGGGTCTCAAATCACTTTAATCTTTTCTAAAACATTATTATAAGTGAAGATTAAAGTACGGTCATATTTTTATACATTTTTTCGAGCCTCTAAATGGATATTTTCTCTACATTTTTATCCAAACAACATATATACTACCAAAAGGGGGTATGAGGAAATATTTCTAGGCTAAACTAACAAGAATAAGACTAAGGAAACTTAGAAATACCCCTAAAATGACCCATGTCCAACAAGCTTTCATGAGTTTGATGGGGTTTTATTTTGATCCTCTTTTAGGTTACAAGCTCATAACCTTGCTACTAAGGTACACATGCAAATGTTTATACTATACATGGTAGAATCTTTCAAAGATCACTTCTACAAATTTTTCTAGAATGTAAAACATAAATAATAAGCATATACACGATTACATTTATCATGTTAGTTCCTAATACATCAAAGCCCAAGGCTTCCCTAAGTATAACCTATTAAATGAAGAAACAAAAATTCATGTTACCAACCAAGGAAAGGGAACTTGCTACAAGGTGGTGATGAAGCTCCTTCAACTCCTACTTACCTTTGGTTTTGGTCCTCACTTAGTGCTCCGAGGATATCCCTTAGCTTGCTCCTAAATCCCCTTTTAGCTACTCCTTGAAGTGGTTCAGCTGGTGGTGTTGGAAGCTTATGAAGAAGGTAGGGTATGGGGATAGCATAATGTACTACTTGGGCTTAAATGTGGCAATTTGGGTAGTGATGTTGGGTGGCGGTTTGCGACGATATGCTAGCGTGAAGTGCCTGTAGTTTGGTTGTTTTTTGAGTTCCCAAAAGTGATGGTAAGGGGGTAGTGAAGATGGAAGCTTAGTGGTGTTGGTTAGGTGGACACAAGTAAAAGATAGGTTGCTTTTTCTTTTATACTTACAAGTTAGTGTTTGAAGGCTTGTTGGGGGTTAAAGTAACTTTAATTTTCTGCCAAGAGAGGTTTGAAATGTTGATGTTTAAAGGGATATTTGAGTTGCCATGGAGGGTTTAGGTTAGGGCTCTATAATGTCACATTTCATTTCTTATACACTATCCTTTACTATAAATGGAAATCCTTCTATCCTACACTTCAAGGGTTTCTTGGTTAATGAGTTTCTAGCCCTTATTTAGCAAGGTGATGTGGCTTAACATGGTCCTTTCATGCAGCAAACATCTCTTCAAAAAGGTAACTTAAAAAGGCTTCCATAGGTTCAATTTACTAAGTCTTCATCAAATGTGTTTACCTTGGAAAACTTGAAGTGGAGTAGCGCAATTTTGTAATTGTTGCAACTAGATTTTCTTCTTTTATTTATTTGTTTAGTTGTTCATTTATCTAATTACTTGTTCATTCATTCTTCTTGTTTGCTCTTCGTAAAGGCTACAAACCAAGTAGCTTGATTGATCTAAATTTAAAGTTCAAATTAGGAGCTTAAGGAAATGATAATTATTCACCTACATAGTTAATATTTTATTTTAATCATCTCTAAAATTTTGAGTGCTAAAATATTAAGGATTGGAGTTTTATATTTAGTAGGCTTTACTTAGGTTTTAGGACCCTGTTTGTTACTCTTTTTCTATGATTATAAGTTCAATTTTATCAAGCGAATTTTAATTATTTGGCTTGTCAGTTTTAGAGAATATTAGGACCATTTGAGTTCGACTCCATGTATTACTTAAAATTTTATGGGGTTTACACACCCCCCTTCCCCCCCCCCCCCAACCCGATTGGTGTTAGGCCCTTCATGTTTTTGCTAACCTAAAGATAAAATATTTTATCCTCTTAATTTCTGTCACAACCCTAAAAGGGGTCTAATATGATTGCCTAATATTTTCATATCACTTGTATACCCATAATATGAAAGCTGACATGCAAGTCAGAGATTATAAAGCTCTAATTAATTAACCAGTAGGGCTTCTGATTTTTATTTTATTAACCTAGCATAAAGTATAAGTAACTATGGATACTCAATATCCCACAGTCCATCAAAACCTTAAAGAATCAATATCTCCTACCAAATGATAAGGTCAAGTAGTAAAGTTCTAAAATTTAAACATCTTACCAAATTTACAAAATTTAAGTACAAGAATATTAATTACATTTAATGTTCCAAACCAACTGTACAATCTATATTCAAATTCTATCTTCCAAGACACATCTCCGTACTTGTACTTGACACTCAACTCTGAAACACCCTAGTCAAAGTAAAAATAATAATTAACTAATAAAATTTATTTAGGTCATATCAATAGAAAACACATGCTAGTAAGGGAAAGTTTCAATTTATAAATCCTAGTTTAATTTCAAGCTTATTTTAAATTTTATTTTATGGAATATATGTATAAATTAAGGTTTCAATAATATTTTTCTATAACTCTTATTTTACATAAACATTAAATTAGATAATTTTATTTTACAAATAAAGTATATATTTTTATTATTACACTTCATCTTTCCATATTTTAATCATTATCCTATTTTCCTAATATTCTTTATTCTTTTATCTTCATTCTAATTATACTTAATTTTTCACAATTTCCTTAGACAATAACTTAGATTCTAGAATACCTTAGAATGTCCTAAACTCTACCCTATCTTTTTTTTTTTTTCTCCATCCATCATAATCTCTTTCTTCCTTTTCTCTCTCTCGACTCACTCATTTTTTCTCACCAAACCTTTCTCTCTCGCTACATGTTTATCATTAGAGTCCCATCCCATTAATTCACTCTCTCAATTTCAATTCTCCTCTCACCCTCACTGTCTTCTATCTAACTGAACCCTACCCTCATCTCATAATCTATTTTCCTCTCATCTCTCAATTTCTCTCCATTCCATCTCCTAATCTCTCCTCTTGTCTCCCTTCATCACCACTAGAACCTACCCCATTAATTCTCTATCAATCTCTCTTTTCCTCTCACCATCATCCTCTTTCTCTACTGAACACCCCATGCCTCTAATTTCCCTCACTCCTTCATTATCGCTATCTTCATTTTCTCTTTCAGAAAATTTTTCTACAAGTATATTCCACGCTTTCTAAGCTTATTTCGATAAAGTTATTTATCATTAATTATTTTGAGTATTGCTAAACGAAGTATAATTTTCAATTTATTTGTTTTCTAATAGGTCATCTATCCAACAATGATTTTGTATTCATCGAGTACTCTTGTTTCAGATTTTTTTTTTTTTTTACATGTCGACTCAATTACCTTTCAATATTGTGTACATATCTTATTATTTTTTGTTATTTTCCTCTATTATTGTGAAAAGTAATTATTTTGCTAGTAAATAGATTTCTACTATAAATTGATTTATTCATTATATTGTACTATATTTTATACAAAGTTGCCATTATAAATTGTGCCATGTATTGAATTATTGTATATATGTGTAGTTATGGAGTTAGGTTGCTATTTTCCGTTATATATGGAGTTGGGTTACTATTTTCTATTGGATGTGAAGTTACATCGATACTTATATCATATACGTATGATTTCAATTATCGATTTGGCTTACGATGATTCCATTCTCTTATGATTATGCCTTATTATTATTATTGATGACATTATTATTCATTTATTTCTATTATGTTTATCATTATGTAGTATATGGTATTAATTGTAAAGTATGTCTATTTCAAATTCTAATTATTAATATGTCTTTCTTTACGTATCTTTGTGAACTCTAGCATTGTTTGATAAAATATGTATTCTTTTATTTATATCGGTTAGTAAGCTATCTATTTTAGCACCTTCATTATATGTTTACCTTATATTCTCTTTTTACATATTATACCCTTATAATATGAGTAATTAAATAGTATTTTATATAAATATGTTAACTTTTTACTTTATTGTATTATATATTTATATTATTTTCAATTTCCATCTTTGATTAATGAATTGATTCGATTAATTTTGTTCAAAACCTTTGTATTGATAAGTAATAGATAAATAGGTTCGTAAGTAACTTTTAGGTAGAACTTAATTATCAAGTATCTAAAGGTTAATGCATGTGCTTGTTCCCAATTTCCAATAGATTCGTGTTGGTTATTAGGTTCATTCCTTGTTGAGGTTTAAGTTGTTTCGTTTAGGACATGTGAGTTTAAAGTTTCTATTAGCTGTTGTAGAGCAATCTTAAGTACATTGTGCTTATTTATATGTTGTGCTTGTTAAGATAAAAAGAATATAACTGGACCAATTTATATTTGACCTAAATAAATGGTTTGCTGTTTGTGCTTGACCTGCTCGCTCTAGGGACCCACAATAGCAAGAGGAGCAACTATTGATCATATGCAAGGTTTTCCTAGTAGACTTTCATAAGGGACGATGTAGCTAGAATTCTAGGTTTTATGGTCTCTAGACTCTATGTGTAAAGGATTTAAAGGAACACTTATATTATATCCACCTATGTATGTGGACAAGATCATGGTGTGGCAAGGTTATAAGTACCCCTTTGTTGATTACTAGCCTAAATTAAAGATAATTAAACTATTATTTGCTTATATTCTATTATAGTTGCATTAGATACATGTGTATGTTTTGGCCTTGGCATCCATGTGTGTTTATACACCCGTACTACGCTTCAGCTCATTCTTTTATTTTTTTTACAACTACAAGTTGATTTGATAAATTTATAATAAGTATGAAAATTGCTATCATTGATTAAGAAAGAGAGGCAATTAGTTTTATATGTTGTAAAAGATTAAGATTTGATTATTGAGTATATTTGTGGTTGAAGTGACTCGACTATAAGTCATTTAAGTTGATGTATTTGGAGAATTATTGTTTTATACCTAAAAGCGCTTGTTATAAGTGATTATGGAGATTGTGGTCGGTTTTAAAGCCTTAACGTGTTCTTAAATTATTGGGACGCTGGCGAGTTGTGGCACCCTCAGGTTTCAGGCCATTACAGCTCTTAACCCAATCCCAGCTATCAATAAACCTATAAGGGAAAACTACGGGGGAGTAAGCTATACAATCTTAGTGAGATATCCTTTATACCATACTGATAAGTTATCAAGCAGTCAATTAAACAATCATGTGAAAGCATGAACAAGCAGCATGCCAAACAATGTATGTAATTAACCAGGTGCTACATATAACTTCGAATTTAATGGCCTCCAAAGTAAAGGTTGGAAATTCAACGGCACCAATCACAACCGGGTTCCAACACTTAGGCTTTTTACCATTTGAAATTCCATTTTTTTTTTTGTTTAAGAAAATAGTTTCCACATTTTCTAATGTCCAATAGAACCCAAAGCCACAAGTTTGGTGGTGAAGTGGCCCCCGCAATCAACACTCACACTCTATAGTGGAGGTCTTTAGACATGACCCTCAGCTACCATGGTTAGCATCTCTGGGTACTGTTAAGACCACGAGCTAAGGGTAAGCTCATGTTGTACGAGTGCACCATATTAAAACACTTTAATTCAATATATAGAAATAACCCCCACATGGCTTCTTTTTACCTCTACGTGAGGCAATGGCCAAAATAAGTAATGCAACACATGGTTAATGCATGATCTATTTAATTTAAGAGGAGCTGACTATAATGTCACACCTTGAAAAGGTAGGGTAGTAACAATCTTACCATATGAACTATCTTAAGATAGAAACTCACCTTACAATTGCTATCATTAACCTAATTCATACTAAGTGTACTCGACTTTACTTCTTTAAAGCATCTAATTCGATACTTGACATAAACCTATGCAATAATTTCTAGAAATAACTAATAAAGTAAACTCATAGTTTGACTTTTTAGAAGAGTATTTGTAAAACCTACAAATATACATTATTTGGTATATAGATCAAAAGATTGAAAACTAGCGAGCCCCTTGAGAAGACTCAGGTAGTTTTCTTAGCAATTAGGAAAAAATCAATAATAGGAACAAAATACAGCCAAATTCTTCTTGATCCTCACTCTTCAACCCCTTTTGTTAAAGTTCTAGTGTTAAGTGTAGTACTTGTAGTTCCACTCTGAACCTACAAATAAATTATAAGGGAATGAGCAACAACTTGCTCAGTAAGTGAGATAGAGACAGAAATATACATTCAGCACATCACAAATAGGGTTTTCAATCAAATTAGTCAGATGCAATGCATGTACAAGAAAATGTCATCACACGACATTATCCAGTTCATTATGAGATTAGAGAAATACGCCAGCTCTAATCCAAGTTAAGGAGTTTAACACTGTACACCCATGGATTAAAACCAAAATGAGGCTTATGCAATAGAGAACAGCCTCCTCCCGTTACCACCTTCAAACCATGGCCCCTAACCTTGCTATGATCTCCTCTCCTGTCACTTAGTTCGACTAAGGTAAGAAAAGGACCATTTGAGCTATCCTCATAAAAGGTAGTCCATGTATGGCCCGAGAATCTTAGTTGTTACCCTTAGTAAGTTACGATGCATGTCAAGTTAGACATTAGGTTAGGTTCAAATTAGATCATTTTTAAGGTGATCAAACAATTGCATACAAACCATTCGAAGCAATAATCACAAAACAACATCACATGGAGCTAAATTCTTACAATAGCAAACCACTATTCAAGCACATGCCCTACATACGCACAAAGAACTAGATTGCAATCATAAGCCAAAAACATACCAAAGCATCTAAGTATTCTAAAATAATGCTCTATAATGTTGTAAAGTGTTGATCTCACTTACTTGGCACTGTGTGTACTTAAGGAGCTCCAACTTTATGTCTCTATTTGTGTCTAGACCTATATCATGTTATAAAACTTTAGTATTTACAAGGCTTATGGAAACATTATTCTAGTTAACTTACTTTAACTTACTGTCGTATCCTTATAATAGATTGTTATGGTCATGAAGTATAAAAACTTTATATATGATAATTTATCGAATTCCCTCACCACCAAAATAAAGTATAGTTACATATTAATTTTGTGATATACATATATATATATATATATATATGTATTGGTCCCATACAAGATATCAAGAGGGGGGCTAAATTGATATATTTGAACTTTTCAAAACTTTTTTATTCTAAAATAAAATTACCCCTCTTAATAACTTAATTTGGTGAACAATGGTATTTTAATAATTCAATACACAAATAATCAACATAATTAAATAGCGTAAATTAAAAAGGATAAGGAAGGAGAATATTAGGCTCAAGATTTATAGAGCTTCGGCCTTATGCTTACTACTCTCTTCCAACTCCATTGCTGGAGACTCAATCTACTTCACTGGTGCCATTCCACTTAATGTACTAAATCAAATCACAAGAAGATTACAAGTAATTGCCACGCATAGGCTTACACAACACTCCACTCCACCTATTTAGCCTTTCCACAATCTAAGCTAACACAAATATATAGAGTACAATCTAACTTCTCTCAACACTCAAATAAAAAAAAAAAGTTTACAAATTACAAGTGAGAACAATAATACAAGTCTCAAATGAATTCACTCTAAAACAGAAATGATGATTGATGAATAATTCTCTTTGGTTCAACTTTCTGAAGTAATATCTAAGTGACTTTCTATGCTCTTTCAGAAGGTAGAGTTTGATTACAACCTAAGTGCAACAAAAAAATTATTATTTTCTTAGAGACGTTCTTGATGTTTTGAATCCTTTCTCCTTTTATACTAGAGTCTCTAACAACAAAAAGATGATGAGAATTATCTTCAATTCAAGTTTATTCTTTTTTAATGACTAAATTATTCTAGGATATCTTAGAGATGATCTTGGTAATTTGAATTTTTGAATTTGATTGTCTATGCTTGATCAATAACTTCCAGATAAACTTTGAATTGGAAAAATTTATGGTAAGATACACTTATCCAATGGTTTATAGATCAGCTTCAATCTTGGAAAATAAAATCCCATAAGATTTGGAACTAATCTTATCTTTATCATTTTGTACACTCCTTGATTATCCAAAAATATGTTCACTTAAATAATCCCCATGGATTTACTTTTTTTTCAATTCCATCCTTAGTGAAATGGGATTAAGTGTATTTCCCTAATACACTCAATCTAGTAGAGCTAGGCCTTATTCACTTAAAATATGATATTTTATTAATTTTCAATGTTATACTTTTCCAGACCAACTTTCTAAATAACCTTCTGAAGAGTATCAATTTTCTTTTTCTAGATGTCTCTAAACAGGTTTTTAAAGTGCTATACTAATTTTTCTTATAAAAGCTTCTGAAATACAATCTAAAGATTTTCAAACTAGTCTCTTTTTCAAACGACTCAAACCTTCTGAATATGTTTCTAAAAATAACTTAATTTGCAATTTTAAACTTTTTGAGAACCTTTCTAAATACCTGCATTCATGATGTTTCATTAGCATTCATCTATTTTTGTTATCATCAAAATATATGAGAGATATCTAACATTCTCTCCCTTTTTGATGATAACAAAAACACTCTTATAAAACCAAAAGCATAAATCAAACTGAATTGATATCCAACAAATAGTAAAGAAAATTTCACAAACACGTAATCAACATGTCATGCATAGTGTCGACCTCAAGTGTTTTTAGTTTATTTCTCTTCCCCTTTTTTGTTATCATCAATGATTAGCTCTAACATTCTCCCTCTTTTTGATGATAACAAAAACACTCTTATAAAACCAAAAGCATAAATCAAACTAAATTGATATCCAACAAACAGTAAAGAAAATTTCACAAACACATAATCAACATGTCGTGTAGAGTGCAAACCTCAAGTGTTTTTGGTTTTTTTCTCTCCCCCTTTTCTGTTTTCATCAATGATTAACTCCCCCTTAATTTTTATCAACAAATAAAATGTACAGAATGAAAAGTCTATATTGAAAAAAAAAAAAAGAAACATAACCAAGTCCATTGAATAACAGAAAGAACATAGCCAAGCCTATAGAAGGACTATTCATTAGAAAACAAAGGAAATCAAAGCTAAGACTAAAATACTAAAAACTACAAAATCATTTCTTAGATCTTTTTGTTTTCTTCCTAGCATAAAGTTTAAATCTTCTAAAATAAGTTGTAAGCACCTTGCTAGGAAAAGGATTTGCTTCAGATGATATCGCCACAAAGGAAGATGGTTGTTTGTTTTTGTCAGAAGTGAATGTGGTTTGAGGTGAAACAGATGTAGAGTCTTCTTTGGTGGAAGAAACAAAAAGAGTTTCTCCGTTTCCTTCTAGAGGTGTTTGTTCTTCAAGATTCAAAATAGGAGTAACAATTTGAGGTGTTGGAATTTTAAGATCTAAAGATTGTAGGGAGATGACAAGAGTTTTGTCAAAAGTTAGAGTAGGTATTAGATCAATGTGATCGGTTGGTTGAGTAGAAACCATAAGGGAATGAGGTTCAAATGATGTGAGGTGAGGATCTAAGACAAGAACAAATGGTTCAAATGGTTCAGTTGGTTAGTCTTTTCAAAGGTTTTAGAAGGAATATCAATAAGATGAACTTCGTCATCAAGATTGAATTCTATAACAGTTTCTTTGACCCAAGCTTTGAACAGATCTTTCATTCCTATAATTTGATCCTTAACTAATTTGCTTACAATTTCTTTAATTCCTTTAGAGATTTGTTCAACTAAAGCTAAACTTTCTCCTTGTTTGGAGTAGACAGGCTATAACTCTTTACTTTCTGAATCACTATCTGAAGGTGACCCAATTCCTTCCCTGAACTTTATCCCACCTGACCTTCTTACTAGTTTCCCAGCAGGTTATTTTCCTCGTTTCCTTTTCTTTTCATTGTCCTTCTCTTTAATTATGATTACCCTTCTTCTAAGATTTGAAGGGTGAGTAAAAATGCCTCTATTATGTGAATGCCAAAGTTTGTCGTTTACATAAATCCCCATCTGTTTAAAAGTTCTTTCTCCTAGTTTAATAGGATAGAAATGACAAGTTGCTTCACCTAGTATTTTCAATTTCTTGAAATTGAAGAGAGTCATTAACAAATTCCCATATGGCCAAACATCCAAATGCCATCATATGTGTCTCATCATTAGTTTCACAACATCTACTTTTCTCTTCCCTAACATTTCCATAATAACTAGTGCATCCTCTCTTGTTACAAAAGTTGCACTGCCCCTTCTAGGTAACACAAATGAGTTAACAAATTTGTGTAAAATCTTAATTAACAGCTCAAATTCAATACTGAAAATATCCCTTACTATACCTAACTCTACTCCATCATTCAATTCTATGAACATATTCTCCTTAGTCATCTATACTAAGTTCTCATCTTCTTGTACTTCTTTAATGTTGAAGCATTTCAAAATATCTTTCTTTGATATTTCAATTTTTTAGCCTAGTACAACTAACTTCCACACTTCTTGATTTTTTATATCAAGTGTTTTATAAAACTCATCTACAAGTTCTCCATATATAATTCCTCTCAAATCAACCAAACCATTCAGACCTAACTCATCTAAATACTCTTTCTAGTAAAAACCATTATTATCAAAGAATTCTAAATCTAAATAAAAAGAATATTTGATAAAGACATTTTTACCTTTTATTGTATATCTTTTCTTGGGTTTGTCTTTTGATTTGGAATAGGGAATTGAAGACATCACTTCTAGCAACCTTTGCACATTCTTAGAAGATTTTGAAGTCTTCTTTACTAGATTAGTAACCTTAGACTTTCATGGAGTCTTCTTCGGTTTTAGTATAGGGGGTCATTCAAGAGGAACTCTTTCAATCTTTCCTTCAGATGGCTTATCTGAAGGATTAAAGCCTTTAGGTTCAGCAACTTCTTCAGAAAAGTTGGAATCTTGCACATCCTGAGCATTCTTCTAATTAACTTCCTGAAATGGTTCAGAATGTATCTCAAAACCATTCTTTTGATTCACTTCCTAAACAACTTCTTCCAATGGTTCACCATAAAGTTCTAGGTTTAGGGTTTTTTCAAATGAATCTTGGTGTGTTTCAAAGGGTAGATTGGGTTAAGGATTTGTAGAATGAGGGTTGGTTTCTTGTTCATCAAGAATAATAGGGTTATTAGGATCATTTTGTACTTTGGATTTAATCCCTTTTGTAGCAATTTAAGTTGATTTTCTAGGAGCCATGAATTTGGGTGAAGGAAAACATGAGAATAAAATGTGAAGAGCATAATGAAATAAGAAGAAAAATGGAAGGGTTTTATACGTTGGAAAAAAATGAACTGCTAATATTGATGGTCCTTATCCGTAAGAATGTGGGCTATTTAATGGACATACTATTAAGGAGTTTAAGGACCTACTAAAAATATGCTAAGACCCACTCCTTTTCGTATGCAACAAACGGGGAAAAAAATGCACATGTTCAAAAATTTTATAAAATAAGGGAAATTAATAAAATGATCTATATTCTAACAAATAGTATTACACATACCATTTTCATTATGAATAAATTCAAACCTTAATTTATCTAGGGGCTTTGTAAATATATCAGTGATTTGATATTCAATTGGAACAAAATCAACACTCACACCATTATTTGCTACATGATCATGAATGAAATGGTGCCTTATTTCTATATGTTTTAACCTCGAGTGATAAACTAGATTTTTTGTCAGATTAATAGTACTAGTATTATCACATTTTATGAGTATATTCTTATAACTTGTTCCATAGTCATTCAATTTTTGTTTCAACTAAAGTATTTGTGCAAAAAAATTTCCAATAGATACATATTCAACTTTTATGGTTGAAAAAGCAACGAAATTTTGTTTCTTGGAAGACTAAGAAACTACCTTATCTCCTAAGAACTGACAAGTTCCTCAAGCACTCTTTCTATCCACTTTGCAACCTACATAATTAATATCTTAATATCCTATGAGATCAAAACTTTGACTCTTAGGATACCAAATTCCTAATTTTGTAGTGTTTTTTTATATATTTAAAGATCTTTTTAATTACAATTAACTATGTTTCTGTTGGTGAACTTTGAAATCTAGCATACACACAATTATTGAACAGAATATAAGGATGTAAAGCAATTAGATATAGCAAAGATCCAATTAAACTTAGATATAGTTTTTCATTTATCTTTTTCCCATTATCTATGATGTCAAGCTTTGTTGTGGTACTCATAGGAGTTGAAGAATCCTTGATATTCTCAAATCCAATTTCTTCAATATCTGTTTGTCATACTTCTCTTGGTGAATAAATATTCCATTCTCTAATTATTTGATTTGTAATCCCAACAAGAAGTTTAATTCTACCATAAGTGACATCTCAAATTTTGCCTACATCAATCTTGAAAATTCTTGGTAATATTTTTCTTTAGTTGCACAAAAAACAATGTCATTAACATAAATTTGTACAACTAACATATCTTCTCCATGATGTTTCATGAAGAGTGTAGTATCTACTTTTCTCCTTTCAAAGTCAATTTTAATCAAGAATTGACTTAATCTTTCATACCAAGCACGAGGAACTTGTTTAAGTCCATACAAAGCCTTTTTAAACTATACACATGATATGATTTGAAGGGATCTTCAAATCCAAGAGGTTGATAAACATATACTTCTTCTTTTATAAAGCTATTCAAAAAAACACTTTTTACATCCATCTAATACAACTTCAAATCTTTTCAAACATGCAAATATTAGTAATAATCTTATAGCTTCCAATCTAGCAACAAGAGCGTAAGTTTCATCATAATCTATTCCTTCTTCCTAAAAATAACCTTTAGCCACTAAATGTGTTTAATTTCTTATTATTTTTCCATGTTCATGTAGCTTGTTCTTAAAAACCCATTTAGTTCCAATGATTAACTTATTTTAGGTCTTAGAACTAAACTCTAAACTTGATTTCTTTGAAATTAACTGAGTTTTTCTTGTATATCTAAGATCCAGTTATCATCATTTAAAGCTTCTTCAACTGAATGAGGTTCAACTTCAGATATTAGGGCACAATGATTTTCAAAGTTTTGTAAGCTCGATCTTATTCTTATTCCAGATCTAACATTACTAATTATAAGTTTAGGAGGATGATCAATTTTAAATTTAAGAGATGATAGTGGAGTATGAAAATGTTCAAAACCTTCTAACTTACCTTCTAAATGTGTTTCAAAAACCTTGGTATTAGTTTTTGAAGAACCTTCCTATTGAAGTTTTGTTTTAGATACATTAAACATCCTTGAAGCTTCTATGGTTTCGTCTGAAGGAGGTTTTGTCTTTGTTTCTTCTAAATCAAGACGTAATGTATTCTTTTTATTTGAGACAATTGGAGTTTCATCATCTAATTCTTCATGGCCTGTTTCTTTAATAAATTTGACATTTATTGATTCTTCTACCACTTTTGTTTCTTTATTGTATACTAGATATGCTTTTGAGTTTAGAGAGATGGCTTTATCAACTCTCTCTTCAAATTTACCTAAAACTATTCCTATTTTCTTAATAAAACACTTATAACCAAAGGTATGAAAAAATAAAATAATAGGTTTCCTTCATTTGCAAATCTCATAAGTAGTTTTATTTACATATACACAATTTATGATGCAATGAGCTGTTGAAGCGGATTCTGCCTAAAAATGATCGGTTGTATTACTTTCATTAAGTAAAGTTCTTGTCATTTCTTAGATAGTCCTGTTTTTTGTCTTCAACTACTCCATTCTATTATGGAGTATAGGGCATGGAAAAGTTATGAGTGATGAATTTTTCTTCACGAAACAAGATAAAATCTAAGTTTTCAAATTCCTTTCCATGATCAGTTTATAGACCGATGATGGAGAGGCCTTTTTCATTTTCAATTCTTTTTAAAATGATTTCAAAGCTTTTAAAAGCATCACTTTTATGACGCAAGAACAAGCTCTAAGTAAATCTATAGAAGTCATCTACTACAACAAATCCATACTAATTTCTTCCAAGACTTAGACTACGAGTTTGACCAAATAGATCTAAGTGCAATAATTCTAAGGGTCTTTGAGTAGAAATAACTTTTTTACTCTTATGTGAAGATGCACTTATCTTATTCTTAAGGCAAGCAGCACAATGAATATTCTCATGAGCATGCAGTTTCGGTAAGCCTTGAATCAAGTTCTTTTAAAAGAAATTCTTTAGTTATTGAAAGTTCACATGTCTTGGTCTTTCATGCCAAAGTATAGTGTTATCATTTATTGAGATGAAACAGCTTTCAGATGATACTTTAGATGGTTTAATTAGATAAACATTCTTCTTTCTAAATCCTTCAAACAACTTAAGTCCATCATTGTTAAAGCCAACACATTAATCATGTTCAAAAATTATTCTATATCCTTTATCACACAACTAACTTATGCTTAGTAAATTATATTTCAATCCTTTAACCAACAACACATTCTCAATTGAATGAGGTGTTAAACCAATTGTACCTTCTACAACTATTTTACCTCTACTATTGTCACCAAATTTCACATAACCATTTTCCTTGCATTCCAGATTTGTGAACAACAAAGCGTCACTTATTATGTGTTTTGAACATACCTGTCAAGATAGCATGTTCCTTTTATCTTAGCTTCATAATCCTGCACTTATCACAACATAATCAAGTTTGTTTATGAACCCAGTGAAGCTTGCGTCTATGAAAATTTAAGCTTGTCTTTTGAATTGAACCTTGATTATTGCTGAGCTTGTATTTTTTGTAAGAACAATGTTTCTCTATATGACCTAGTTTATCATGTAGGAAATAAGCATAAGGTTTTTGCTTAGTATACCTATTACTTTGCACTTTTCTCTGACTTGGATTCTTTCTAAAATACCCTTGGTTCGACCTTCTATTGTACCCTTTGAAGGGATACTTCTTGTTGTTTTGAGACAAACTTTCTATTATACTTTTTGATAGGTTTAGATGCTTTGTTGTTTTCACTTCCTTTGATAGTTTCTTGATTTTCATTTTTTGATTTAACAAATACTATTTCCTTCTTTATTTTAGATGCTTTTCCAAATTCAAAACCAAGTCCAGATTTTGAATTGTCCATCCTTTAGCAAGAAATCAACATTTGTAACTTCTTATCACTTTCATCAAACTTACGAAACGTATTTTTTATTGACTCAAATAAATCCTCCACACAATTTTTTAGGTTTTTAATTTCTTCTATTAGAATATGATTTTCATTGACTAAGGTTTCACAAGCAATATGAAATCCATTGAAATCATTCTTTAGAAATCCATTTTCATCTACTAGCAATTAGTTAGTTTGACTAAGAACGTGCTTTTCGCTTTTTAATGTCTTTACTTCTGATTCAACCTTCGATATCTTGTTACTTGACTTGAAATGAGCTTTGAGGAGTTTGTTCATTTCAGCACATATATCATCAAGTACTTCCAAATCGAAGTCATAATCAATTTCAGAATCTACCTTAGAGAGTGCCGTAAGACATAGATTTGCTTCCTCGCATTCCTCTGAACTTTCTAACTTAGTTTTTGAATCTTCCAAGTCACTCCATGTAGCCATCAAAGATTTGTGTTTCTTCTTAAATTTCTTCGTTTTCTTGATTAACACATGACATTCATACTTAATATGCCTAGGTTTTTTGCGTTCATAGTAGATAATTGCCTTTTTGAACTTTTTCTCCTCTTCTTCTTTAATTGCCTTTCCTACATCAATAGATCAATTCTTATTAGTAGTAAATCTTCTAATGAATGTTTTCTTACATTTTTTCTTAAGCCATTTGTTGAGCTTTTTAGCTAAAAGTGCAGCATCCTCATCTTCTTTTTTAGATGAATTTTCTCCTTCAAAGTCAGTATCTATTTCTTTGGCTTTAAAGGCTACGACCCTCTTCTTTGTATCTTCTGAATTACTTTTTTATTTGGGAAAATTAGTTTCATATGCTATAAGCCTACTACGTAATTGACTCAAAGTTAATGTTCTTAGATCACAAGCTTCTTTTATGGCAATTTTCTTTGCATTCCAAATTTTGGAAAGAATCCTTAATATCTTACATACCATAGTTGCATCATTAATTATTTTACCAAGAGAAAACAATTCATTAATTATAGCAATAAATATACTAAAGGTGTCCTTGATTTCTTCACCAAGGAGAATTCAAAAAGTTTCATATTGTTGAACCAGCAAGTTGATTCTTGTATCCTTGATGATTTTTGTGCCTTCATAGGTTTGCACCAAAGTATCCCAAATATCTTTAGCCACTACACATGAAGTAATTAGATAAAACTTTGAATGTGCAATAGTGCTCAAAAGTAAATTCTTAGCCTTTGAATTGAGTTCGGCTTTAGTGATATCATCATTTAATGTAATGATGGCTGGAACTTTGAGATCTCCTATTGAGATGATTTGCTAAGCCTAATAGTCCGATGCCTTTACATAAGTTTCCATCCTAAATTTCCAATAGGAAAAGTTAGTTCCATAAAAAAATGGTGCCTTACTAGGTTGAACTATTAAACTACCACTTGATTCACCCATGATTTTAAACTCTAAAAGATATTAAAGCAAGACTCTAATACCAATTGTTAGTCATGTATAAAATATCAAGAGGGGGGGTGTGAATTCATATCTTTAAACAATTAAATAGTGCAAATTAAAAAGGATAAGGAAAGAGAATATCAGGCTCAGGATTTATAAAGCTTTGGCATTCTACCTACTACTCTCTTCTAGCTCCACTACTACAAACCCGGTTTACTTCACTAATGCCGTTCCACTTGATCCACTAAATCAAAATCACAAGAAGATTACAAGTAATTGCCATACATAGGCTTACACAATACTTCACTCTGCTTATCTAGCCTTTCTACAATCTAAGTTAATACAAATCTACAAAGTACAATCTAACTTTTCTCAACACTGAAACAGTAAACAAAGTTTACAAATTACAAGTGAGAACAATAATACAAGTCTTAGATAAATTCTCTCTAAAACAAAAATGATGATTGATGAACAATTCCTTCGGTTCAACTTTCTAGAGTAGTATTTGAGAGACTTTCTGTGCTCTTTTAGAAGGTAGAATTTGATCACAATTTAAGTATAACAAAAAAATTATTATTTTCTCATATACATTTTTGATGTTTTGAATCCTTTCTCCTTTTATATTGGAGTCTTTAATGGCTAAAAGATGATGAGAATTATCTTCAATTCAAGTTTATCCTTTTTCAATGACTAGATTATTCTAGGATATTGTGGAGAAGATTTCAGTAATTTGAATTTTTGAATCTAATTCTCTATGCTTGATTACCAACTTCTAGATAGACTTCGAGTTGGAAAAATTTATGGTAAGATACACTTATCCAACGGTTTGTAGATCAGCTTCAATCTTGGAAAATGAAATCCTATAAGATTCGAAACTAATCTTATGTTTATCAATTCATACATTCCTTGATTATCCAAAAATATGTTCACTTAAATAATCCCCATGGATTTCTTTTTTTTTTTCTTTTTTTCATTCCATCCTTAGTGAAACCATTTTCAACGTTATACTTTTGTAGACCAACTATCTAAATAACCATCTAAAGAGTATCAGTTTTCTTTTGCTAAATTCTTTAAACAAGTTTTTGAAATGTTGTCCCAATTCTTCTTATAAAAACTTCTAAAATATAGTCTAAAGATTTTCAAACTAGTCTCTTTTTCAAACAATTTAGACCTTCTAAATAAGTTTTTGAAAATAACTCAATTTGCAATTTTTAACTTTTTGAGAACCCTTTTGAATACCTGCATTCTTGATGATTCATTAGCATTCATCTCTTTTTATTACATCAAAATATATGAGAGATATCTAACAATATGGATATATATATATATATATATATATATAAATCACTAGCCTAAAGTATATGTACAGTTATATGTTTTAATGTGATATATATACATGTATATTATTACATCGTTCAAATGTTTAATATAACGATAATATTAGAAACTAACATATATATACTTCTTAAATAATTGGTGTTTTATATAGTTAATATATGTGTGTAAGTAAGGTATACATAGGGAAAACACTTTTACTCACATATTGAGTTGGTTCGTGTATTAAGTGTATTTTTATGTACAATATATAAATTGTACATCAAGTATATAATATGAAGGAATGTATCTTACATAACTCTTGGCACAATTATGCAAGTATTATATGAGATATATCCATGCATTTGTAATGAACTATAATTTTTATTCATAAAATTATATTTGAGTTCTCAAATATTATTATTATTATATAAATATATATATATATATATATATAAGATGATATCTTTCATAGATGTTATATCTTATTCATGTTATCATACAACTATCCAAAATATGCAACATGAGTTTCATTGGATTTATAAGAAAACATTAACACTAAATCCGAGCTTGATCTCAACTTTAAGTTGAATAAAATGACCATTCAATACCCCCACGTATATTTAGTCCTATAAGGAATCATATAACATTTATGTGTTAGAATACACAATGGTTAAATCATAGGTCAACTATATGTTGTAGTTTGCTTAGTCATTATTCATATGGTGCGACAATCATATTTAAGTCAACATTGTACATATTAAATGGCCACTAAAAATATAACATAGGCAGTTTCTAGTATATATATACATATATATATACACCTACCTATATAAATGGAAAATAGATCACTCACACAATTATGTATTTAATTAATCTTTTGATTTTTTTTAATTTTTTTTCCTCACATGATCAAATGAAAGAATAAAAATAAAGAGTTAAGGATAGAAACAATACAAGGCTAATATTTTACATAGGAAATCCAAACCATAAAATTTGCAAGACAGCATTAATAAAATACTATATAAAAAATAATGGTATTACTAATATTTTATTCCTAGTGCTACCAGGTGCTTAAAAATATGAATAGTAATAACTATTATAATAACCAAGTGTTTGAAAATAACTTCAAAATATGCTTGAGTTAAGTAATTTCTTAAGGACAACGCGTATGGCTATTTAATTTTAACAAAACAATCATACTTCTAGATTGTATACACAAAATATCATAGGAATACATTTTATCATACTTTTTCCAACTTAATTTAGGTTCTTTTTTTTTATAAGAAAATTATTGAAATTTGAAGGAAAATCAAGCACTTATATGCGAAGCTTTTCGATCATTGTCTAGCGATGTCTACTTGTTAGAAGCCTTTAACAATAAGGTATCTGCTTAAGGATAGTAGTGGTAGATTATTAGGTCACTTTGTTGTTAGCATACTCAACTTGATCATATTGTGTACTAAATTTTCCATTTCTATAACGCCTCGCCTTTTAGATATCTGCTTAAAAATTTTTCTCAAACTCTTAGCACCTTAAGACTATTTGTTACTACTACCCTTGAGTTAAGGATAAAACAGAACTTGTATTCAACCTACTCTTTTGTTCCATAAACAATTACCTTTAAATCATTTCTCATTCAACATGATAAACCACAACAAAGGCTTCCACATTAACGAGCCATACTTAGAGAATCACAATTACAATCTTCTTGTACAACATACTATCTCTTTTACAAATACATTTTTTTAGATTACCGCTACTATTCTAAACCTTTGATGAAAGCATAACACCCACTACTTTCCTAAAAAGCTATCCCATGTACTCAAGACATATCATATAGTCAACAACTTCTCTCAAGAGCCCATCTTCAGCTATAATTTTGATGTTTCCTTATCTCTCTAATTCTTCTGTCTATTGATCTATAACCTAAGGATAAGAGAAACTTATCCCCTTAGCTATCGCACATTGAGTGAGAGTAGACAAATATATAGCAACAAGCATAACAAAACAAGTATACATCATTCAAATAGTTAGTCTAATTACGTTATCTTATAGTTTTCTAACTAAACAATGCAAATGCGACAAGAGTGTGCTATGCTAATTCACATGACATGCATCAGTATCAATATCCTAACCCAGCCTAGCAAATCATCCGATTTAGTCGACTCAAATCAAGCATCTAGATAATATACCTAGGAACTTACCAAACATTTCAACCTAGCAATAACCACATAAGGTGGTTAGAAAATCCAACATACAATTAGCCTAGCAAATACAATGTAGTCTCTATATGCTTAAAAACTCAGCTTTTACAAATCAAGTATTTCACTTAATAAACCTAGCTTTTCATATGGAAACCGACCTTATAACATCTCGATTTTTAGAAAACTTAATCTATAGGTCTTTTTGTGCCATGCCTTGAATGCATCAGATTACAATCCAAACAAAACCTAGCAAATTCAAGTAGACTTATCCATCAATTGCTACCCAACCCTTACTTTGCAATTTTATCAGTTCTAAAATCTTGGTATCGAGTTCACTTAGGTGAATACCTTAGGAGATAGAGTTAGTCCCTCGATTCTTTTCCAAGTTAACACAAACACCAACAAATGTCACATATGCATTCATCAACATCAACATAACAACCAAGTTTAATATCATGTCACTATTCAATCAATAACAATCATAAGAAATAGCTTTATATGGTTCATCAAACAGCACATCAACTTACAATTAATATTCACTCAAGCTAAAACATTACAAAGCACACAAAGTTAGGAGTAAATATAAGTCTACTCAAGCACACACAAATATCTACTTACTTGGCTAATAGTAGATTAACAATCTTACTCATTGGCGTAAGCTTCCTCTTCCACAAATTGACCTAGCATGTTTAAGTACTTCTAAAGTCAATTACAGGTCATGAGTATGTGTATATATATGTACACACACATACATAAAATATACTAATTAAATAATCTCTTGTTAGTAATTAGTTCATTATAAGTTAGTTCCAATTCAATCTCTGAGTTTGATTCTAAGTTAGCTTCTAAAACAGCTTCTTATTGCACTATTCTCTTTTACAAATCATAATTTCTTAACCAATCAATAATTTTTACTAGTTACCCGAAACTACCAAATCCTCTAAGTTAGGTTCTAAGCGATTCTATAGTAATTTTCTCTATTCGGAAATCCTCTGAGATATCATCTAAGCTACACAGGGGTCATTCATAATATCAATTTTATCCTCTAACACAACTTATGAGTCTCTCTAGTATAAGGCCCTTACTAAATTATCCTCTAAGCTACCCTTTGACTCCATTAGTTGTAGGATTTTTAATAAAATCATCCTCTAACCAACATTCTACTTCCCCTATTTTTCATTTTACTCATCATTTTTACTTCTAACCTACCCTTTGAGTGCCAATCTAGTGAAAATTTCATGACCAGAATCCTCTAAATCATTGTCTGCCTTTAATCAATTTCCTATAAGTAGCTAATTTACCAACTTCCTTCCAAGTTACGATTGTGGAATCAAATTTAAGCATCAAATAACACTCCAAACCAACCTTTCTCAATTTCATTACTTCTCAAATCTTCATTCATTACATCACAATTCATCATTTGTTTCAAATTCACTAAATTAATCAAATACTAACTTCACTAATTAACGCCAATTCATCATTTTTCATAACTTCTCACTTTATCAATCAACCAAATCACTCTAGAACACAACAAACACTTCATTAACTAATCTAACTCAAAATCTAAGTAAGATTATTAAGAAAATAGGTTATTTTTCCACTAAAACACAATTTAATACCTAATTTAGGGCTCTAAAGTCACACAAAAATTTAGAAGATAGTTTGGTGAGAAATCTCTTCATAGCAATTTAGTATTAATATAAGGTAGTTTACAAAAAAAATTCAAAGGCGAAACTACATCGTTAGGTCTATTTATTTCAATATCTAAAATTATCCAATTTCTCCGATTTCTTAAGGATGTATATCATAACTACTAAATTTATAAAAAAAAAAAATGCTATTTTTTTCTAGATTCTACACATAAGAGTATGTAGGAATAATTTTTTTTCATAATTTTTGGAGCACTTTTTATATTTTTACATAATTTTAATAAATCAGACTAGAAATTAACCTCACGAGAAATTGAAGCTCTGGCTACCAATGATGCTTACCACCTTGTCAGCACAGCTAGGCATAGGCCACTCCTTATGGTGGTAAGGTCAATCCATGCCTAGCAACTCCTACTCTAAAGAACTGTCTAACTCTACAACCGCGCATTAATTTCCATATTTTTGATAATTTTAGCCTTTTCATTCTTTTAGCTCACTCTAATTTTTTATAGATAATCATTTACTTGAACAACATGTTGGAGAGGTTTTATGAATTTTCCAAGTTGCTTAAGTATGGGAAATGAATTTTATTTCTCTCTCCTCACAAATCTAGGCATAAATTTGAAGTTCTTTTGCATGTTTCATCCTTGCCACTTACATCCAACTTGTTATTTACCTTCCACACAACCATTTAAGAGATAATCCAACTACCCTGTTATTTTTTTATTATTTTTCATGAATTTAATTAACTTATTTTTGCCTAAAATGCTATTTTCAAGTATTTTAATTAGTTTTAGGTACATATATATACATAATAATTATACACATGGTATCTACATATATTCTATATATTATTTTGTGTCATGTAATATTTTTATTGCATATATAATTTATCTCTAAAGCTTCATAATCATTTGAAACTCTAGTTGCAAGTTTTCAATAATTACTAATCGTACCCGGTAAAAATACATTTTATTGAAATTAAATATTATAAATACTTTATTTTGAAAAATTGATATTACTAAGGCTATTTGTCTCACTTTTATGAACTTATATTAAGATTTGGTTCAATTTGAACAAAATTATCTAAATGCCCTAATTTACATCGATATCGAATAGTTTGGATATGGTCATATTTGACTTAACATATTCTGTAAACTTCTCCTAATGACTTTTCTTTATTACTTTCCTTTGCTATACTTCCTATGTCAAGTGGTCTATTACTCTAAGTCTCAAGTAGTAGGTCGAAGACTAGGTCACACAGTTTCTTTTTTTTTTTTTCATCACCCCCTCTCCTTAAAACACCACCAATTTTGCAAAAGTTGAAAGATGAAGAAAAAAAAATGTGGAATGGAAGGAGTATTTGAGCTTATAATAGTAGCTTGAGGAGTAATGAAATTTTTCCAAAGTGGAGAGGTGCTAATCTCCTTATATTATTAATATTCATGTGTCAAATGCTCATACTTAAGCTTTCATCATCCCATCTTAGTATTTACCACGTCCCAAAGCTTCCAACTTACATTATCCCCCATTATTTTTCTTTTTCTATTAATTTGCTTAATTGCATTAGTGTTCATGTATATATGTATATATATGAGTTTTGATTAGCTACGTCTACATATATATACATATTACATTCAATGTACACACAAATTTTTATATATTGTTCCATATCATTTTATTGGTTTTATTTGCCATATGGTCTTTTTTAGAAACTCGTTAATCATCGATACGTGATTCATACATTTTCGATTGCTAGTAAATAGTATACCTACAACTTATACTTCGGCTATATTATTGTTTTACCAATTCAATTATCTAAATCCGAGCTTACAGACCATTACTACAATTTTTTTTTTTCACTCTTGTTGCAAAAGAAATCAAAATTAAATGGATAACTTCCGCGAATACCTTAAAGCAAGTGCTTAGAACCTAATCGTGAAAGTATAAGGCTTAGCTATATATATATTTTTAAATGATAATTATACCGAATATATATATATACATGCCCTCCAAATATATTTTTTTTTTTTATTTCATGTCACTTGATAAATTTTGTTATCCATATAATTTCTCTTTAAGACCTCATTAATTATTGGAACTTATCTTGCATGCTTTCAATAAATAGCAAGTATGGTATTAAAAATTAGCTTTTTAGCTATTTTATTATTTGTTATTATAATTACAAATTTTAAACTTATGCGGTCAATTTATTTTATATATATACATATATATATTAGCCAAGTCGTAGAATATAAGCCTAACCAGACTACATTCCTAATTGCCTTAAAACTAAATGCTTAAAAACTAGTTACTAAAGTATGGAGCTTACAATTCACTTGACTCAATAACTCTCATAATCACACTATATCTAAGTACAAAATCTTAATTGTAAATTTTTTAAGGTCTCACACTCTACCTCCCTTACAATAGTTTTGTCCTCAAAACTATTGTGTTTGAAGTTTCCATATAAAGTATACTTCTAGATTAGTCATCAATTTGATTATGGTTTAGGGATGTCTATCTTATTGCTTGAACGTACTAGGAATGGTATTTTGTTATGCGTTATCCTTTTTTTTTGGGTGGGGGGGTGGTAGGGAGAGGAGAGAAGGGGAGAAATTGCATAAAACCCTCTTAAACTTTGACTCAAGTGTAGATTGACCCCTTAAACTTTTATAAATTAGCAAACATCCCCCTAAGTTAAGAATAACCCTTTAAATTAGGAGGTGTTTACACACCAAAATTAAAGTTTAAGTGGTATTCACACACCAAAATCAAAGTTTGAATGGGTTATGAGGGTTAATTATCAATTTATGAAAGTTTAGGGGGCCAAAAACTACACTTTAAAAGTTTAGGAGATCAAACCGCACCTAAGTCAAAGTTTAGGGAGGTTTTATGTGTTACACCCCCAACCCCAACCTCCCCCCTCCCCCCACCCTTTTTTATTTTTATTCTCTTATCTCCTCTACTTTTGACTTCCTTGGTAGTTTTTTGAATTCTCTAAGCCATTCTCTACTTAACCTTCTACTCCAATCACTTAGGCCTTTAACTTATCTTATGCAACTCCCTTTACAATAAACCTTACTACCCTTTTTGAAATCGATTATCTCTTGCTTAGTGGGTAATGCTATAGGGGTTATCAACATGCCTCTATTAATTCTTATTAATATTACCAAATATCTATAGATCGTTGGAACGGTAACAAGTTTAGAACTTTCAAATTTGATCCCCCATACAAATTAGAATCATTAGTTTACCCATGTTCCTATTAGAGGATCCTTTGATCACAACAAGAGAATCCCCTTAACCTAGATGATAGAGGGTTTTATCATTAAAGTTCTTTCTAATGTCAGTCACCTATTGTAGCACCCTACCTTTTAAGTGTCAACTTAAAAATTTTTCTCAAACTCTTGGTACCTAAAGACAATTTATTACTGCCATCCTTGAGTTAAGAACAAGGTAGAACCTATATTCAACCTACTCTTTTGTTCTATTAACAATTACTTTCAAATCATTTCTCATTCAATATGATAAACAATAGTGCCAACTTTCACATTAGTGAGTCGTGCTCAAAATATCACAGTTTTACACTTCTTATACAACATAGTAACTCTTTTACAAAAACATGTTTCTAGGCTACCACAACTATACTAAACCTTTGGTAAAGTAATACCCACTACCTTCCTGAATAGCTCTCCTCGTGTACTCAAGCCAAATCGTATAGTCAACGACTTCTCTTAGGAGCCTATCTTTAGCTAGAGTTTTAAAGTCTCTTAATCACTCCGATACCTTCTTCTATCCATTCATCCGTAACCTGAGAATATGAGAAATTTATCCCCTCAGCTACTGCAAGCTGAGTGAGAATAGACAAACATACAAAGCATAAAAAAACAAGTACATCATTTAAATAGTTAATCTAATTGCATTATCTAATAGTTTCCCAACCAAGAAATGCAAATGCAATAAGTGTATGCTATGCTCATGCACATAACATGCATCACTACCAATATCTTAGCCTAACCTAGCAACTCATCCAATTCAATCAACTTAAATCAGCCATCTAGATTATATATCCAAGAACCTAGCAAACATTTCGGCCTAACAAAAACCACATTAAGTGGTTAGAATATCTAGCATATAGTTAGCTTAGTAAGAAAGGGTTGGTTCAAAAGGTAGGTAATTGTCAGGTCGGCTTCAGGTAATTAGCTTTGGATAGGTGTCAACTCGGCCTCAACATACATCAGGTCAATAATATACCGATTCAATACTTAGTCTTGGATAGTTGTATTGTGGAGAGGTCGGTTCAACACTCAAGTCAGTCACTTCAGTAGCTTCTTATATGATGTGGAGAGCAAAGTAACTTAGCAGGTCAAACTGGGGAATGCGTTACTCTTTTAAGTTCAACTCTCCTCAAACAACTTAATGAATCATATGAGTAAGTCCTCGAGCTCGGGAGTGCATGATTGGTTTGTGATCCCTATCGTCTACTCCAGGCTATTTGAGATTTGGGATCAAATCTAGTTCAGCTCCATGTTACTTATTGTTAAGAGTATGCAAGTAGAGGTTGGCAACGTTGAAGGAGTCTGAGACCCCATACTCTTCTACTAATTCAATCCTATAGGCATTAAGATTGATCTTTTCAAGTACTTTGAATGGTCCATCAACCTTGGGAGATAACTTGCTCTTCCTTATGTGTGGAAATCATTCCTTACTAAGGTAGATCCAGACCAAATTGCCTGGCCAAAATTCCTTGTTCTTCCATCCTTGACCTCATCTCTTAAGCTTGGTAGCAACTTGACTTAATTGTTCTATGACCTTCTAGTACATGGCTCTGATGGCTTCGACTCTTTCTGTAGCTAACCGGTCGCCATCTAAGCTTAGAAAGGGTGTTTAGTATATTGAGAGCTCAAGGTTGAACGAATAGGCAACTTCAAATGGTAACATGTTTGTTATACTATAGGCAGTTCTATTGTAGGCGAACTTTATGATCGGTAAGCATAGATCCCAATCAACCATGTTCCGACCAACAACAACCCAGAGCAAAGTTCCTACTATCCAATTAACAACCTCGATCTGTCTATCCGTTTGTAGATAACAAGACATGCTGTACAATAACTTAGTTCCCATTCATCTCCATAACATTCTCTAAAAACGACCCATGAACTTTGGGTCCTAGTCTAAAACAATGGTTCTAGGTACTCTATGAAGTTTGACTACTTCCTATAAGAAAAGAAAAGAGATAGCCAAAGTGTCGTTACTTTTAGAACAAGGCACGAAATGTGCCATCTTACCAAATTAATCAACGACCACCATGATGGAGTCCTTCCTTCAGGATGTCCTCGACTATCCCAATGTAAAGTCTATAATCAGCGCGAACCATAGTTTTGTCGGGATGGGAAGTGGTAAATAATTTCCTTACTCGACTCAACTTGGCTCTTCACTTTTCTACAAGTAGTCTACCTTTCCAACACAAATTGGACATCCCTCTTCATTTTTTGCCAAAAGAATCTTGAGGATAGTATCTCATGAGTTCGGTGTTAGCCAAAGTATCCAAACAATCCTTCCCTACGTACCCCGCATACTGACAACTCTCTCATAGATCAAGTTGGGATACATAGTCTCCTCTTCCTAAACAAGTATCCATCCTTCATATGATAATCATCAAGTATTTGGCCTTCCTCACACCTGGTATAGATAGGACTAAAATGTAGATCCTCAACATATAAATGTAGACACCTAATTTTTACTCCTTTGTAATCCTAATTTTCTTTATTTGATTTGATTTTATTTTATTTTATAAAAAGGGTCTTAATTCAAAAAAAATAAAATAATAAAATAAAATATAAAAATAATAAAAAATTAAAAAATGATGAAAATACCAAAAAAATAATAAAAGGAAAAATTATAAAAATTTTGTAGATTAAGAACAAATAGTTTTAGTTTTAGTTTTAGCTTTAGCTTAGTTTAAAAAATTATTTTAGTGAATCGGGCAGTTTAAGTACAATTTAATTGTACTGAATGTCAAGGCACAGGCCAATGGCCTAACGAATAAGTATTGGAGAATTTGGATTAGGTTTAATTTGAGGTATTAGGTTCGAGTCTCAGCAGGCACTTATGTCTTTTGTTTTTCTATATTTTACAATAGCAAGAGAAAATGGGATTCATATCTAATTAAATCATTTGAATCTAGTTTGATTTTATTAGATCAGATTTGAATTAATTCAGATCTAATGTAATTATTTAATTAAATACAATAGATATGATTTAATATGATTTTGTTCAACTTATATAAATACATACATACAATCGGGAAAAAAAGGTTGCAATCCACTTTCACAACTCCCCTGTCCAATTTGCTCTGTCATTTCCAATCTAAACACCAGTCCATGCCCACAATTGACAACACCACATCCCAACAACAACTAACGAACAACAACCAACATCAGATCAACTCCACGTAAACAAACCAAGCTCATCTATAACACATATTAAGTTAACCCAACGCTTTGTCACACCACTTACTGACCAATCATGACCCCCGTGCATCTGACTTTCTTCTTCATCTCATGCTCGATACTACCACAACCAACGAACCAAACAGCAACACTAATCACGGCATCAGACCCTCTCCATCCTTTCTCTTACGACACCACAACGAGTTAAACTCCATCAACCAGTAAGTACATAACAAGTCCAACATTGACTACTCACAATTGCAGTAGTAACAATAAGACCCAACTCTACAGATAGCCCAAACACGTGATTACCCTCCTTACCGTCCACTATCATTAGTCGTACTCCAACATTTAGCATCGACTTGCAATTATCCACTCATCCATATAAGGACTGCAACCCGCTTGGAGCTTCATCAACTCGAACTCAGATCCGCGTGTAGTAGGGCTCCAACCTAGAACCAATTGACCTGTACCCAGCTCCTATCAATATACACGGCAGCAATTCATTACCGTACTGACTAGACATCAACCAGCGACACACGAACAGATACTCACCACATCCAAACGTCCAACGAGACCATCTCCTTCATCAACACATAGTACATCCTTGACTGCTGCAATAGCCCACTGTCTCTCAATTCAAGCCGTGACGCGCGACATCATGCAAGTCGATCAGCACAAGCTGAATCCAAACGTCTGATCAGCATGTCACTACCGTCTCTTCGAACAAACCACACGCCTCACTAATGGCTCACTGTAGAACAGCAACTCCGTTATACATCTATAATGCCGACCATTGTCCTTCACCACGTAATCAAGAAGTTCAGGTCCGTTTCTTTCCAGTTTCGAGATTTTTTGTTATATTATTATTATTATTATTATTTAGATCTTTAGTTATTAAATATAATATATACGAATATGAACATATTAGTTTTAGGAGATTTTATTCTTAGTCTTTTATATATAGATGATTGTTTAATAATAATAATATATGTATATGTATATAT
>JAMXBB010000009.1:52591947-52683489 GCA_024138015.1 Lumnitzera littorea | reverse complement strand
AGAAGAAGGCTTGAGGAGGTCATCGGAAAGACTTGAATCTCCGCCGGAAAGCTTAGTGAGACATTTCTGATAATGCACGGTGAAGGAGAATGATTCCATTGATGATTCAAGTATGAAGTGACTTATGAGAATGCTTATTCATTAGAGGACATTGAAACTCGCCGTAGCGGATGGCCAGCAAACACTCGGTTCATAGCTCACAGATTCAAGCTTGGTTTAAAAGTCAAGGTCCAAGAAACCATAGTCAATGTGTTTACCATAGATGCGAATGCGAAGCCAGAAGTGCATATCTGGTGAGAGTTTGGTGACAAAGGAAAACAAGACGACATATTGCCTAGATTAGCCAAGAGAGGAAAGGAAAACAGGAAGCGAGATACAGATGATGTAGGGATGAGCAAAGAGCTATTGAAATGAATGAGCATTCGAGATACATAGTGAGCCGAAATGGAGGTGAAATAGAGGCGGAGATGGAGACAAAACAAAGATTGTGGTATCGAGGGATGAATGGGGGCTGAAGGGTTTTGCAAAGGTCATATGTGGGGTTTGTCAAATGAGGTATGTCCAATTAAGTGGGAAGATTAGGGTAAGGAAGGGCTTGTCCATGAAAATTGGGGAAATAGGTAAACGAAGAAAAGAGGATTTAAAATGGAAAGTAGGGGAAAGTTGGAAAAATAGGAAAATAGAATAAAAGAGTTTAAATGAAGGGAAGAGAGAGAGAGAGAGAGAGGGGTTTGGTGAGGGCAAAGAAAAAAAAGAGAGTAGGGTTTAGGGTAGATTAACATATTTTTGAAACTTCTAGAATATGGAGTGTTGTTTAAAAAAAAATTAAAGAATTAAATAGGCATATATATATATATATAGTGTAGGATAATAGACTTTTATAAAAAAATATCGTAATGAAAAGTATAAATTATGTTATATTCTATACATAAAATAAAATTGAAAATACTTACTAAGTACATAAAATAAGGATTTTAAAATAATTAAGTTGGGACCTTAATTTTTTATTTCCAACGTTACTAACTTAAAGGAGTTTATGATTTGATTAGATTACTAAACTAACTGGGGTGTTTCATATCTACCCAGGCTAGGTAGTCCTCAACATCACCACTAGCAGAAAAGCCTGGGATATGCATTCTCAACCCTTCCACTCTAAGAGCTCAGGCATTCCTCTCCTCAGGTTCGTAATATTCTTCTACTTTGTCACTTACTTCCTCATCCTCATCTTCAATCTCCTCTAACACTAGTCTATGTGCAGCAACTCGGCTTACACCTCTAATTCGGTTAGGTTGAACTAGGCTATTAACTTGGCCGTATGTGCCATTGTCTCTCTTCAGTCATTTAATGGCTCAACCTCTATTAAGACTATTTCTAGCTTGCCTATCTTCATTTATTGCAGTCACCAAACTAGCCATCGGGTCCGTAAGTCAATCCAGTCGGTTACCTATAAAGTGGAGTATAGAACTCCCTTATTGACCTTAGTCATTTTGAATGCCACTCTCTTGGTTACCAATAGCTCCTTATACACTAGAGTCGACATTACAGTCTTTTATAAGAGAATAACAATTGAGACACTATTCAAAATTTCCTTCCACGAATCAAGAACAAAACAATGTCAAATACATTAACAGTTAATTCAACCAGCATACAATAAACAAACACACACTCGTACCCTTTTTTGTGTAAACGAAATAAGGGAAGACAAAGAACAAAATTCTTCAACACTACTGACCTTTAAAACTCCTATGATAACCACAAGACATCTAAAATACACAAAATCAATGAGAAGTTACTTAAGGAGCAAAGTAATAGAAACTAGCTTCGAACATAGCCTAACTCTGATACCAAGTTGATATAGTCCAACGTAGATGACAACACAACATCCATTATCGCACAAACTAAGGGGATAGGTTCAAACCTTGAGACGGTCCGAAGGATAAATGATAGTTGAAGGTTAAGCAGGGGTCCTCATGCACCGACAATGAATATAACGTACCGACAATGGATATGACTACTCACATGAGCTCAAGTTACACTTGATATGACACACAAGTATGGCTAGAGATCACTCGCCAATAGTCCATAATCATGGGTTAGATAAGAGCAATCAAGACTAAGCAAGATAAACTTAGCTTATGCAAGAAAAAAAAGTCTGAATATCACTATATTATCAGTTACAGCTATTATAATATACGAGTATTTATATAACCCAATTAAGGTATATAGACACCCGATTTTTGCTACTTTTTATTATTCTTAGGCTAGGTTTAAAAAATTGTTATTTTGAAGAAAATTAAAATTAAAATAAAAAATTTAAGAAAAAATAATAATAAAAGTGTCAAGTCAAGTCGAGTCAATCGTTTAGGGTTGGATCAAATAATAGTTAAAGATGTATATTCAATTTAATAAATTCCAAGTCTTTAAATAATTGGGCTTCATTAAAAAGTATTTTTTAGTCCATTGAAATATAAAGTAGATTTTTATCTAACTTATATTAGGCTAAATAGACTTAAGATTTATTAAATAAGTTAGTGTATATTTTAAGCTATATTAAAAAGTCATGGCCAATTTACAATAAGTTGAGCTAAGCCGAGCCCAAGCTAGAAAGCTCAAATAAAATATGGTGTTTGGATTAAATCTTGAATGTAGATTAGATTAAATCTTGAATGAATCTAATAAATCTAAATCGGATATTATTGTATCCTATGAATATTAGATTTGTTAAGATTAAATATTCACAACAAAAAGATCCAAAAGATTCAAGTTTATGGTTTATAAATAGTGGACTTTCGATTGAAAAACAATACACGTTTTCACAATTCACAATTACACAAAAACAAACACGTCTAGATTATTCATAAACACATACATCTCCAGAAGCAACCACGTCCAGCACTGACTCACTGCTCACATTTACTCACTTACGCCACTATACACATGACAATAAGCACATATAGCTCACTACACACGATACACAGCCCTCACATGTCACTCATGAACATTCAATGTCACTCACGAACACTCATTATCATGTACATACGAACGGTCCATGTCTTACACATAGCTACGTCCACATCCTGCACACATGTACGCCCAATTCAATCCAATCACAGCATGGCACGGATAGTCCAGTCTAATCACTACAAGCACAAACAATCTAGTTCGATTATACGCACATAGTACATACGTCCGACTCCATGCATGCCCATTTCATGTTTACACATGCCTAACCTAAGTCCAACACTCCAAATGGTCAGTCCACAATCAGCTACTTCTAAACCAAGCTTGACGTACACGTACCATGTGCATAACCCAATTGTCGTGATCCGACCCGCTTAGGTACTTGGGTAAATTGTTTTAGTTATTTATTTATTTTGTTTTTAATTAATTGCTTTATTTTATTAACTTGTTTTTTTAGTGTAGGTTATTTAATAATTTTAGCATAAATTATATATCATGCATTTTAATTAGATAAATTTGCAAATTTTTAGATAAATTGTATTTTGTAGATAAATTTCAAGTTTTTTAATTAAATTGCATTGTTTTTATTAAAATTGCATTTTTTTTAGATATAGTTACGTATCTTCTCCGAGATTCATATCTTTGGTAAAAATATATATCTAAATTATATTTTACATCATTTTCATAAAATTGCATTTTTTTAGATATAATTACATATCTTCTCGAAGATTCATATCTTCTCAAATATGTCGAGCCTAATTTTTTTTTTTCAGTTTTTCAAATATTTTTCTTAACCCGATTAGTATTAAAACCTAACCCATTTAATACTAATCATCAACTAGGAGTTAAGAAAAATCTGGTTTTTAAATGTATTTTGAAAATCCTTTAGAGTTGTTACCCGACCGTAGTCGAGAAAAGAAGTTAAATTATAACCAACTGGGTAGATGAATTATAATTTAGCTATTAGTCTTTTGATAAAACTAATTTTTATAAACGATTTTGAGAACCAAAGATTTTAGGTCCGAGTGCTAATTTTTTAAACTCTTAACGGATACCACTTTTTTAACTTTCTAATTTTAATTTCACTTTTCAATATATCCTTTTTTACAAACCATTCACGTGTAACTAAATTAATTAAATTGAATAATTATTTACAAGGATTGAAAAAAGCAAACTTTCCATATTTTAAGTCACCTCCTACTTACATATGAATGCTTACATACCTGCTATTCAGGATCAAACATATATAGTTCTTTTAAAAAAATTTAAGTGGGTTAATTGATTTTAAATTTGGAAAGTGACCAAGTTTACGTCTCTTAACCATTTCATTTTGTTTAGGGAAAACACCTAAGAGAAAAGGGTCCTAATTTGGTGATTTCATTGTTTAGGAAAATTCTAAAATATCCTAATTTTTGAAAAAAAAAGTCCATTTATGTTTATTTATTCGAGAAAAAAAAAACTTCTAAGCAATAAAAATTTTTAGAAAAATTCTAAAATACCTAAATACAACTTTTCATAAAATACGCAATTACCATGGCTAGCACGCTTAATTATAGAAAAGATATCTAAACCATGGAAAAAATATTTAGTTATAGAAAAAAAGTCTAAACTATGGAAAACAAACCTAAATCATTACAAAGATATTTGAATGATAGAAAAGATATCTGAATCATGAAAAATATGCTTAAAAAGTTTATCTATTTTATTTAAATAAAGGATTTTTATAAGTGAGAGGACATATTTGTTTTTCATTTTTTTTAAACTTTTTTTATGATTTTTATTTTTTATTATTGTATATTTCTAACTAAAACATAAAAATAAGTAAACTAAACAAACTAGACCTTTTCCATTTTTTTTCTTTTTACAATTGCAAATAGAATACAATCATAACAATAACAATAACAACAACAACAAAAAGAAAAAGTACGATATTACAAAAATAAATAAAAAAATACAAAATATGGAAAACAAAACACAAATCAAAACCAAAACAAAGCCAAACTAAGCTGGAGTTCACACAGGTTGGAGTTGGGCGCTAGAGCGATCATGTTGAGTTGGAAAGCTCTCGCTGTAGGGAATTCTTAGCACAACTTGTCTTAGCATGGAAAGCCTCAAGCTTATACAAATCCTAGAAAAAGGGGCCATGTAGAAAAAGAAAGTAGCATTATGAGTAGATTTAAGTGATTGTAAGTAATGAGTTGATGGTTTGTAGTAAAATGGAATCCTCTATTTATAGGTATCATGGTCGAGTTAAGGATGAAAAATGTTGAATGTAGTATGGTTTTCTTCTATATTTAGGTTGGGCAAACTTGGACAATATATGATACTAAATATCAAGCTATGCGAAGGGGTGTGTCGGAATATGTCCCACGCGTATAGGAGTGTGCCTTATGACATGGCAACAATGTGGCATGACGTAGCGATGACATGATAAGTGACATGGCATGACATAGTGATGATGTGGCGATGACATGGCATGGTGAGATCATAGACGCATGTACTAATAAGAGATGGACAAATGTCCAAGTGAGAGAAGAAAAATAAAAGATGCATTTTACACCTTCTATGGATTGAACCCAATATCTTTAAGTTATATGTAATATTAAGTCAAAGTATGTTACTATCAGGCTATTAGCCTATGCTTTATCCATATAGGCTTAAATAGTCTAAAATTTTTTTAAAGAAATTTCTTTTTCTTAATTTTATCTCAAGTAATTTATATTAAGTGGGCTAGGCTTAGTATAGGTTAAATTAAGGAAAACCGAAATATGGTTCAATAAAATTGACAACTCCATTAAGTACTTTTGGTAGGCTAGCCATATAAAAATGTAAAAATTAATTAAAGGGCTTATTTTTTATTTAATATTGTAATATAGTTGTACTAATCGGGTTTTAGTGATGTAAGCCTATTAGAAAGAAGCTAGCCTAATGGGCCCTATCTTAAGGAATTTATGGCAAAACTTTTATTTTTTATCATTTGTGTGCTTCGATGTAGTTAGAATTGAGCTACCTTAGGAACCTAGGATGGGCCACTATTGTGTAACCTACAGGTTGCTGGGATCTTTATCTTTGCTTGGCAGTAATAAATGAGCTCACTCATACTTCGATGTAGCCTATTAGGTTTTTCCTTTAGAAATGCTTGAGGCTATAAAGCTTGGGACTTGTAGATCACACCCTCCTATATTATTATTTTTTTCTTTAAAAAAATAAGCTTAATCATTTTTAAATTATAAGAAAAATTTAATAATCCACAACTTTAAAAAAAAAAAGGAAATTAAAAGAATCAATACCCTTATACATAAGTGTCTATGAGCCTCATTTTTTTTTAATTTTTTTTATTTTGATTCACTTATATATAAGTGTATTCCCAACCCTAAGTTCATAATTCTTTTCCTATAGTTTATTAATTACCAAACCCATTGCATTGTACGCGTATATAGCATATTACATCGCATTTATTTTATATTTTTTAATTTTCATATTCATCTGTATATGCTATCTTATATAATATATGTGAGTTTTACAGATTTTGTTTTATTTTATAAGTAATATGTCGTGTAACAAAAGATTTAACATAGAAAGCACAAAATCGTTAATATTCCTCCTGTACCATAATATGCCAACGTTAAAAAAAAAAAAATTCAGTATTAACTTTAAAAAAAAAAATTTTAGGCATGTAATTATGGAAATTAACTATAGTAAAAATTATTATAGAGCAATCATTTTTTTAAGCTTTCTAGCAATTTTTTTATTTAAAAAAAAAAGAAATTTTATGATAAAAAAAAACAAACCAATTTAATAGTAATTTTATTTACTTGGTTGATTTCTATTGTAATGCCACATATGTACCTTACCATTAGAAACTAACAAAATAACAAAAAATCAAAAAATAAAAAAGATTTAAGCATCAGATTCCCATTATAAATTATCTCCCACCTCAAAGTAGTCAGTCTTACAAATGTCTAAGTTCTCATTCTTCGTGTTTATCCATTAAGTTCTCACGGTCCTAATAGAGTTTTCTCCATGAGTCGTCATCCCCGTATCATCTATTCAATAAGTTTCTCATTGTAAAATAATTTTCGCTTCTTTATATTATCCTTATAATATAATTGTCATCCTATGTCCTTGGTCGTCAGTCCCAATGTTTCCAATTTTATTATGTTTAGATTTATCAATGTCAGTATTCGGCTTTTATAACATAAAATTAACATTGATTTTTTTAATAAAAGTTTCCAGAAAAAAAAAAAAAACAAAGAAAGGTTTTCAAAACTAAAAACTTAATTTTTTTTTTTTTTAAAAAGAAAGGGAATGCAATGTTGCTAACAAAAAGGATTCTTGTAAGATTTGAAAGATTGCCTCTTAAGTGGTCCAGCTTAACTTAAAGCCTAATAATCACTTGTTTTCAAAACCAAGATGTCTAAAGCTCTTGAACAGAGAATAGCCACAATAAAAGGGGTTCTAAATAAGCACGTGAAGTAAGTCAACACCATGATCCATACCCAAGGTTAAGTACTTATTGACACACCATCTCAGGTAAACGAGTCTAGAGAGTTGCAAGTTCAAGAGCTCACTATCAACATGATATAAGGTTTAGATAAGCCTAGGGGGCATGTCACTACTAGGGTCTAGAAAGAAGGGTTGTTGCCCTAAAAGAAAAGTTAGTGAGGTTAAAAGAAATTCCGATGAGTATAGAAATGGCAATGGGTTATGTACTCAAGCAACTCAAAAACTTAGATCCTAGTATAGATAAGATGTCATAGCCCAAGTATGAGGATGATTCAGGGAAAGAGAAGTTAAGAATGAATGCACCAATTAGGAAAGTCCATAACTAAGACAAGCCCGCCCACAGCAAAATGATGCAACTTACACAATTTAAGATTATAATAACCTAAGTATTCAAATAGCAAAGAGAGACAAGGTTGCTAACATGTGAAATCACAGCAAAGAAGTACATGGTGAAGGGATCATGACCCCAACAAATGGTGTGAATATCATATGGGCTAAGTGGGGCATACCATAGAGAACTACTGGAAACCGAAGCATAAGGTACAAGATTTAATTAATGTAAAAATTATCTTACTGAGCTTTTTAGAAGCTAATGGGTCTATTGGCAATGGTACCCCTTCCCCAAGATATGAAGAAGTCTCAAACAGACGATATCCAGCATCAAATATTGAAAGCCTACTACTATCATCTGATAAGGTAGATCGCCATTTAAAGCAATTGGGTATATCTCTAGGAGATCAATCCAACTAAATGAGCTAAGTTCGAAGGAGTGATAGAAATGGGGGTAAGAAGTGTAAAAGAGTTTTAGTTCCTACATTCATTTCATTTCAAAATGACCTTTTCACTTTGAGGCTTATAATAAGTAAGTTATTTGAACAAAGTAGTTTTCATGTGCATTTTTGCCTTTGAAGTTAGCTCAGTTCAATAGGGGCATGTCATTGGCCCTTCATTAACAAAATGCTTTACATAAGATTTAGGGTGAATGAAAATGGATAAAGTAAATGTGAACTTAGAACCTAAAATTTTATGCTTAGGGAAATGGCAACTCATTACTTGAAAAGTTTATAATGAAAAGAGGCAACCCATGTCCTAAACACTAACCCTAAACACATGAGAGTTGAGCAATACAATGTAAGTACTTAGACTCATTCCTTAAATGAGATAAGTCCTAAACTTAGTACAAATGTCAAAATGATATTAGGCACTTATTTCAATACCCTAAACACAATTATCCCTAGTAAACCTAGTTGATTCTTTTAGGGATTTTTCTTAAAATTAACCCTACTAGGAACCTCCCCATACTAGGGTAATTAGGAAGTTAGGGTCATTAATCTGGAGAAAAGGAGTAGACTAACTTATGCTTGCCCTAGTTTTGCCGATTCATAAGTAAATATTGTCATAGATAATTTGATTTCTTTAGGAAGAAGAAGAGTTTTAGACCATATACACCTCACTCAAGCCTACACACTCATTCAAACACCTCAAGCCCATGGATTTTTCCTAAACACCTCAAAGCCATATACACTTCTTCCAAACTTATATTCTCTGAAACCATGAATTTAGGGTTTTGAATCCCATCAAGTGAAAACTCAACAATAGAAGATGACCAGCTTGACTAAAAAAGAAGAAGAAGAAGAGAAGGAAAAAAGAAGAGAAAAGAAAAGAAAAGAAAAAAGAAAAAAAAAAGTGAAAAAAGAAAAAGAAAAAGAAAAAGAAAATATTAACAAGGTGATCATCTCCTTAAGCATGAGCTAAATTGCCAATAAACTCGAGGTTCGAACTTGTGAAGGATATATTAAGACTAAACATTTTAAATTTCTAAGCCCAAAAAGCAAACCCTCATTTTATGATCTCACACACTATACCACCCTTGATGAAACTCTCTTGACTAAAGAAATTAACTTATCTTGAGCAAAATTTGCTCATGAAACTAAGACAAACCCATGTTTAGTTTCTCCTAGGTTCTTAACTTGTAAACCTAGGACTGATTATATATGATTTCTTCAAAATTGGCTAAAGTGCATTGATATCCATTTGCTTAAACCATTAACCAAAAGCCTTACATTGCAAACCTAAAAAAGACTTAATTGATTGACTAGAGTATCTTATTTACAAGATAGACCACAATTTTCAAAATTGATATCGAGAGTGAAAACAGACCTATGAGAGTGCAAGGAAGTCCTATTTGACTAAACATTTCAAATAATGATATCTATTCCCTTAGTAGAAAATTAAAGAATAATTCAATGCTTTCTCAAGAACATAAATGGTCTTTACCTTAAGTTTGAGATCGATGCTTCTAAAAAGTTCTAGAATCATGGATTATACTCCAAGAAACAAGACTATAAGAATGAGTGATCAATGGGCAAGGGGCAAGTTAACCCCTTATTTGTGATCTTTAGAGTTTTCGAGAATTTCTTACTTGTTAGCAATACAATTTTCCATCAAATAGTGTTTTTTTGAACTTTTTGTAAAAATAAATAAAAACCTTTTTAGAAGAAAAATGAAACTTTTTTCAAAAATTGTCAAGAGAGATTTTCAAAGAATTATCAAAATCCTAAAACTCAAGTTTCAGATTAATTTTTCAAAACTCATCAAAGTCCTTGAAATTCTAGGATCTCCTGCTCAAAAGAACGTTGTCCTATTCCTTATTGGATCGCCTGCTCATTGGAGTGCCATCCAATCCTTTCTAGGATCGCTTACTCAAAGAAGCACTATCATATCCTTAGTTAGATCGCTCGCTCATTGGAGTATCATCCAGTCCTTTCTAGGATTGCTTACTCAATGAAGCATTGTCTTATTCCTTATTGGGTTGCTTGTTTAATGGAGTGCCATTCAATCTTTTCTAGAATCGCTTTCTCAAAGGAGCATTGTCCTATTCCTTAATTAGATCACTTGCTCATTAGAACGCCATCCAGTCCTTTATAGGATCGCTTGCTCAAAGGAGTGTTGTCCTATTCATTTTTAGGTTGCTTGCTCAGTGGAGTGTCGTCTAATCCTTTCCATTATTGCTTGCTCAAAGAAGCGCTGTCCTATCTAATCCTTTCAAGGATCACTTACTCAAAGGAGTGTCGTCCTATCCTTAGTTAGATCGCCTATTCGTTAAAGCACCATCTAGTCATTTAAAAGATCGCCTACTCATAAGAGCATTGTCCAATTTTATCTCTAATAAAGTGCCATCCTATCTTACAATCGAGAGATCTATCCTTTCAAGCAACAAATCCTCAAAGAGATCTATCCTCTTAAGGATACTCGACCTTTCAAATTGGGACCCTATTTGTCTGACATTCAAAATCCTTACCATATCTAATGGGAATCAGCCTCTGACTACATCCAAGCCGAAGCAAACCTGTCTGAAGTCGAGGTCAATCAATGCTTACCGAAGCCGAGCTAAAGCTAGAAGGACAAGAGGTAGAAAAATAACCACTCAGCAATAAGTCTGTCATCGACCAAGTAGTCGAGAGACCACGTTACAAAGAGTAGGATCTACTCGACATGATACGGAGAAACTAATGTCGACTAACTTTAGAACTCGACAATTGTGGGCCAACCTCTCTAATGTCTTGGCTAAGCTACGCGAGACTTTAGGGACTCCTTCCCAAACCTGTACATTAAACCGTCAACCCTATCCGGTTCAAATACTACTCCTTCCTGAACATGCCAAGTGACTGCATGCCAACTTTCCATACAAAACGTATAGTTTTGTATTCTTATATATTTTTTCCTTTATTTTATTTATGGGCCCAATTCTTTAGAGTTTAAGGCCTTGTACATTATTTACAGTTTTACCACTAAAGTTTAGGACTTGTTATAAATAACAACTTCTGTAAACATCAAAGAGATGGACATCAATAGATAGAAAAGTATATTCCTGTGTTTTGGAATCTTTCCCTTTTTTAGCATGACTACTCTTAAGCTAGCATTGCCACATTATTGAGTGTTGATTAAACTCTTTAATCTCTTCCACATTCTTATTAATCTTGACCCTAAGATTGTGGCGAACCCTCATTTGAGCTTATTAGTAAGTTGCATATAACCCTCATTTGAATTCCAAGCAACATTTAATGTTTGTGAGTTGTATTGAACCCTATTTTGGGCTCAAACCCCTAATTGTGTTTGTGTCTTGCTGCATGATATCCATTCACATTCACCATCAAAACAAACCATTTCACTTCCCATCCATCATACTCATTTAACCCATTCTAGGTTTTCAAGATCTTTTATCGTTGAGCCCGTATCACTATCAATTCAAGCTAAGACCCAGCAAAAATGGGTATGTCTTTTCATCTTTATAGTAAAATTTTTACAAACTTCACTATAAAGAAGAGCAGCTATAGATACCCCATTTTTACCACTCTTTATTTTAGGAATCTTAGGCTAGGTTTAAAAAATTATTATTTTTGAAGAAAATTAAAATTAAAATTAAAATAAAAATTTAAGAAAAAATAAAATAAAAAAATAATAATAAAAGTGTCGAGTCGAGTCAGGACTGTCATTTAGGGTTAAACTAGACAATAGTTGAAGATATACATTCAATTTAACAAATTCCTAGTCTTTAAATAATTGGACTTCATTAAAAAATATTTTTTAGTCTAATAAAATATAAAACGGATTTTTATCTAATTTATATTAGGCTAAATAAACTTAGAATTTATTAAAAAAGTTAGCATGCATTTTGGGCTATATTAAAAGGTCATGGCAAATTTAGAATAAGTTAAGCTGAGTCAGGCCCAAGCTAAAGAGCCTAAATAAAATACGGGGTTTCTAGAAACTTGATCTTGAAAATGGATTGGGTTAAATCTTAAATGAATCTAACAAATCTAAATTGGATATTATCGTATCCTATGAATATTAGATTTGTTAAGATTGAATCTTCACAACAAAAAGATCTAAAAGATTCAAGTTTATGGTTTATAAATAGTAGACTTTCGATTGAAAAATAATACACGTTTTCACAATTCACAATTACACAAAAATAAACACGTCTAGATTATCCATAAACACACACATCTCTAGACGTAGCTATGTCCAGCACTCACTTACTGCTCACATTCACTCACTCACGCCACTATACACATGACAACAAGCACATACATCTCACTACACACAACACACACAACCTTCACATGTCACTCACAAACACTTACCGTCATGTACATATGAATAGTCCATGTCCTACACACATCCACGTTCATATCCTACACATATGAACAGTCCACTGTCCTATCCAAATGCACATCCAGTTCAATCCGATCACTGCACAGCACGGACAGTCAAGTTTGATCACTACATAGCACAAACAATCTAATCTAATCACATGCACATAGCACGTATGTTCGAATCCATGTACGCCCAATCTAAGTCCAGCACTCCATACAGTCAGTGTACGATCAACAACGTCCAGACTGAGCTCAACGTATACACACCACGCACACGACTCAATTGTTGTGATCTAACTTGCTTAGGTAATTAGGTAGATTGTTTTTGTTATTTATTTATTTGTTTTAAATTAATTGCTTTATTTTACTAACCTTTTTTTTTAGTGCATGTTATTTAATAATTTTAACATAAACTATATGTCATGCATTTTAATCAAATAAATTTGCAAATCTTTGGATAAATTGTATTTTTTAGATAAATTTCATGTCTTTTAGTTAAATTGCATTTTTTTATTAAAATTAAATCTTTCTAGATATAGTTACATATCTTCTCTATGATTCATATCTTTGGTGAAGATATGTATCTAAATTGTATCTCATGTCTTTTTCATAAAATTGCATTTTTTTAGATATAGTTGAATATCTTCTCTAAAATTCATATCTTTGATGAAAATATGTATCTAAATTACATATCTAAATCGTAGATTCACATAAATCTAGCATGTAGGGTTTTGGAAAAATCAATTTTTGGCACGTAGTGGTTTTTTTTTAATAAAAATATTAACTGAATTTTTTTTAAAAGATTCAATTAGTTAGGTTTAAAAAATATATATTCATGAGGTTAGATCTTCTAGATTTTTTTTTTAATAATAAATTGTTAAATAACTTAAATTTGGCTTGATTTTTTAAATTAAAAAAAAATCAACCCACAAATCTTTTCTAAAAAAAACAGAACTACGTTGGTTTAATCCCGACTAATGGGTATGTATGTACCTCCGAGGCAACAATAAAAAAAATAAAAAGCTTTTTTCTTGAAAATTCATAGTAAAAATTGTTAAAAAATTCATTTTAATTGCATTTTTGTATATCGTTGCATATTTTGGTATCATTAAAGAAATTATAAAAAATAAAAGTCCATTAGTTTTTTTTATTTTTTTACATGGTGACTTTTGTATTAATAAGTTAGTCCTTGAATCGCTATTTCTTGGTTAAATTTTTTAAAAGATTATTTTTATTAGAAAATTCATGGACTAGTGTTTGAATTATGGTTTTCCCACTTGAAAACCTTAATTTAACTTTTTACCAATTTAACTGGTTGACAACTCTAATTGTTTTTTCAAAATAATTTTTTAATGAAAATTGTTTTTTCCTTAATTTTATATCAATTATTTTATATTAAGTGGGCTAAACTTAGTATAGGTTAAATTAAAAAAAATCAAAACAGGGCTCAATAGGATAAGTTATTGGTTAGTGTAAATTAAAAAAATAATTCATACTAGTAAACGAAAAGGAATAATATACAAGGGTGATGTTGTAAACAAATATAAAGAATATTCGGTGATAGAAAAAAGATAGTACGGATGTTAGGAAAATCATGGCGCATGTCAACTATCCATTCTGTGGTCCCAATGATACTGCTAGCCAAGTAGAGCAAGTTCTAAATAAATCAGGTCGGGGTTAGTAGTTCGATAGCTTGGCAGCTCGAGTGTTTGAGGTTGGGAAAAGGTTGGTTTAAAAGGTGGCTCATTATCGAGTTGGCATCGAGTAGTCGGCCTTAAATAGGTGTTAACTCAACCTTGGCATGTATTAACTCAGCAATATACTAATTTGATACTTAACGTTAGATAGTTGTATTGTAGAGAGGTTGAGTCGGCACTCAGATCGATCACCTTAGCAGCTTCTTGTATAATGTGGAGAGCAAAGTAACTCGATAGGTCGAACTAGGGAATGCACTGCTCTTCTAAGTTCAGCTCTTCTCGGACAACTCAACAAACCATATGAGAAAGTCCTTAAGCTCGAGAGTAAGGGATTAGTCCATGCTCCCTATCATATGTTTTGAGTTTTACCGAGTTTAAATTGTTGTACCAAAACACATTCTAACACATCTTCTAACCTCTAGTCTAATTAGGGTTCCACCTTCAAGAACTTTCTGTTGAGTTTCTGCTATCCAATACATATCTCATTTCTTATGTTTACTTAGGTCTAGTCTTAAATGTAACTTTTGACCATTCTCTCTCCTCATGCTTAGTTCTCCAAGTATCATAACAATATCATAGCTAGGGACTTGAGTACTTCATATAGCTAGCACACATATGGTATCAAGTGTAAGTATGGCAAATCTGAACTTTTAGCTAACTTAAAATCAAATGAGACTTGTAATGACTCAATGCTGTTGGATTTAATTTGAATTAAACAAGACTGACACAACTCTTGAACTAACAAGATATGCAAAAGAACTTACCATTTACTGAGCTTATGATCGATATGACATGACTGGATCAACAATAAAGACAAGAACTTAACATAAAAGACATCAAAGTCATGATAGTTAGAGGATCGAATAAATGCAAGACAAGAATCATAGATTTCCATTCTCTTCCAAGCTTATTCATATGTGCCAAGAGCGTACATAAAGTGTATTATTTAGTACTGGTTTAACCATATCCCATACTTTATCCATTTATTTTCTTCTTATGACATGATTATCATAAGCATATAATTCCTGTACCCATTCCTTGACTTATTCTAGATACATAAGAATACTTTTCTTTCATCTCCTTAATTTACTTTAGCTACCTTAGATAGCCTCATACATACATTCCTATTACCAAATTCTTATCTTTACAAAGTTTCCCTAGCTCATAACCTGACTCGATCAATTTCTTTTCTATTCTTAACCGTCATATGTCTACTATTCTTTTACTCTATCCCTTCAATACTCAATATCAACTTAAGTCCATCAACTTCTCAACAACCTCCTTAAGGATTTTGCTCAAAGTTTACATCATTCCATGTTACTCCTCATACTTTTTGTCTCTTCATCTTAAAAAACCTCGTTCCATGCTCCTTGATATACCTTAGATCTCATTTCCAACCTTACTTCAATTCTTTAGATCCACATAAATGCGTCAACTTTTCAATTCATCATACTTCCAATCCAATTTCTTAAGCAAATTGTGATACTTTGTGGCCCATTTTCAAAACATGCTCTGATACCACCCTCTAACACCCTGCCTTCTAGGTGTTTAGCTGAAATTTTTTCCCAAACTCTTAGTACCTAAAGACGGTTTGTTATTGCTATCCTTGAGTTAAGGACAAGGTAGAACCTGTATTCAACCTGCTCTTTTGTTCTATTAACAATTACCTCCAAATCATTTCTCATTCAATATGATAAAAAATAGTGTCAACTTTCACATCAGTGAGTCATACTCAGTGTATAACAGTTATACACTTCTTATACAACATAGTAACTCTTTTACAAATACATGTTTCTGGACTACTACGACTATACTAAACCTCTAGTAAAGTAATACCCACTGTCTTCCTGAATAGATCTCCTCATGTACTCAAGACAAATCATGTAGTCAATGACTTCTCCCAAACGCTCATCTTCAACTAAAGTTTTGAAGTCTCCTTATCACCTAATACCTTCTTCTATCTATTCATCCGCAACTTAAGGATAAGAGAAATTTATCCCCTTAGCTACTGCGAGCTAATTGAAAGTGGACAAATATACAACAAAAAGCATAACAAAACAGGTACATCATTTAAATAGTTAATCCAATTACATTATCTTATAGTTTCCTAGTCAAGCAATGCAAATGTACCATGCTCTTGCGCATGACATGCATTGATATCAATATCTTAGCATAGCCTAGCAACTCATCCAATTCAGTTGACTCAAACCAAGTATTTGGATAATATATCCAGGAACCTAGTAAACACTTCAGCCTAACAATAACCACATAGAGTGGTTGGAAAATCTAGCAGATACAATGTAGTCTTTATGTGCTCAAAAACCCAGCATTTACAAATCCAGTACTTCACTTGATAAACCCAGTTTTTCATATGGAAACTAACCTAGCAATATCTCGATTTTCAAAAAACTTAACCCATACGTCCTTTTTATGCTGCACCATGAATTCATTAGACCACATGCCTAGCAAAACCCAATAAATCCAAGCAGACTTATTCATCACTTGTTATCCAGCCTTTACTTTATAGTTTTGTCAATTCTAGGATCTCGGTACCGAGTTCACTTAGGTGAACACCTTAAGAGATAGAGTTAGTCCCTAGATTTCTTTTCAAGATAACATAGATCCTAATAAATGTTACATATGCATTCATCAGCATCAACATAACCATTAACTTTAATATCGTGTCACTATTCAACTAGCAACAATTATAATAGGTAGCTCCATATGGTTCATCAAACAGCATGACAACTTGAAATCAAGTTTAGCCAAGCTAAAACATCATAGAGTACACAAAGTTAGAAGTAAACAGAAGTTTACTCAAACACATACAAATATCTATTTACCTAACTAGCGGTACATTCATATTCTTACTTGTTAACATAAGCTTTCTCATCCACAAATTCACCAAGCAAGAGTAAGTACTTCTAAGGTCAATTACAGGTCATGAGTGCGTATGTATATACATACTAGTTAAATACTTACTTGTTGGTAATTAGTTCATTATAAGTTGGTTCCGATTCAATCTTTGAGTTTGATTCTGAGTTAGCTTATAAAACAGCTTCTTATTATACTATGCTCTTTTACAAATCATAATTTCTTAACTAATCAATGATTTTTATAAATTACCCGAAACTGCCAAATCCTCTTAGTTAAGTTCTAAGTGATTTATAGTGGTTTTCTTTAATAAAAAATTCTCTGAGTTACTATCTAAACTACTTAGGGTTCATTTGTTACACTAGTTCTATCTTATGATACAACCTCTGAGCTTCTCCAAGTTAAACCCCTTATTACAATATCTTCTAAGCTATCATGTAACTTTATTAGCTATAGGATTTTTAATAAAATCATCCTCTAACCAACCTTTTGCTTCCTCTGTTTTTACATTTTACTCATCATTTTCACTTCTGACCTACTCTCTGAGTATCAATGTAGTGAAAATTTTATGACCAAAATCCTCTTAGTCATCCTCTACCTTTAATCAATATCTTATAAGTAGCTAACTTACGAACTTTGTTCCAAGTTGCAACTATGGAATCAAATTTAAGCATCAAATAACACTCCAAACCAATCTTCCTCGATTTCATTACTTCTCAACTCTTCATTCATTACATCACAATTCATCAATTGTTTCAAATTCACTAAATTAGTCAAATACTAACTTCACTAATTAAGGCCAATTCACCATTTTCTATAACTCCTCACTTTATCAATCAACCCAACTACTCCAAAATAACACAAACACTTCATTAACTAATCCAACTGAGAATCCAAGTAAGATTATTAAGAAAATGGGTTATTTTCCACTAAAAAACACAATTTAATACCTAATTTAGGGCTCAAAAGTCACATAAAATTTTAGGAAATAGTTCTACGAGAAATCTCTTCATAATAATTCAATATTAATATAGGATAGTTTATAGAAAAATTTTGAAGGTTAAACTACTTCGTTAGCCTTATTTATTTCAATATTGAAAATTGTTTGATTTATCTAATTTCTTAAGAACATATATTTCCACCGCTAAATTTGTACAAAATGACATTTTTCCTACATTGTATACATGAAAATATGTAGGAATAATTTTTTTCAAAATTTTCTAAGTTAAACTGATATTTTTAATAAATATTTGAAAATTGACCTAAAATTGGACCTCATCGGAATTAGAAGCTCCGGCCACCAATTGCTCCTCCACCATTGTCAACCTACCCTAGCATTGTTGCTACTTCTAGTGGTGGTGGTGGATGGTCCCCTATAACAACTCAGGCCCACATACCTTTAATCATCCAATTTCATACCCCAATTTTGTATATTTTTCCAATTTTCCTTTCTTCAACCTTCTAAATCCAATCTTATTTTTTCCATATATCCAGTTTCTTATAGTTTGTTGTTATAATTTTTGTAAGATATTTTAGAGCATTTAAAGGGTATGAAATGATTTTTCTCTCTCATCCTTAGAAAAAAATCCCTTTTATACACATTTATAAATGTCAATATGAGAACCCCATACTTCAATAGCTAGTTCTCCACCTTACACACAATTATTTGCTTCATATGCCAACTGCGCATCATTTTTTAATTAATTTCTACTATTTTTTCTTTTTCTTTTTTTTTTTTTTTTTGCTTATTTGCACTTATTCAGGTATTTTAATTAGTTTCGGGTATATATATGCGCATAATAATTACACACCGAGTATATGCATATATTCTATATATTATTTTGTGTCATATAATATTTTTATTACATATATAATTTATCTCTATAGTTTTATAATTATTTAGAACTCTAATTTTAAGTGTTCAATAATTACCAATCGTACCTAGTAAAAATCTTTTTATTGAAATTAAATATTATAAATACTTTATTTTGGGAAATTGATATTGTTAAGGCTATTTGTCTAAATTTTATGAACTTATATGAAAATTTGGTTCAATTTGAACAAAATTGTCCAAAAACCCTAAATCGTTCCAAATGCCCTAATTCGTATCGATATCGAATAGTTTGATTATTGTCATTTGACTTAATATATTTTGTAAACTTCTCTTAATGGCTTTTTCTTTATAACTTGACTTTGCTATACTTCCTACGTAAATAAATCTGTTACTCTAAGTCTCGAGTTGTAGGTTGAAGATCGGGTCTCATACCATTAATTCCAATTAAGGGAATTAGATTAAATGTTTATGGCATTTTGGGTTTTGATAATGTTTCAAAAATAATGATTTTGGATTGATTGAATATATAAAACTTTCTTTTAAAAGCATATTATGGAAGTTAAAAGACCTAGATTATATGTGTCTTACTTAAGCTGTTTATTTTACTACCTTAGTTATATATTTCCTACTAAGATATACTAATATGTATGTTAATGTGAGATGTTCAGTGACGTTCTATTCTGATAAGATATTTGATTGATAGTCACTACATTCTTATTAATTTCAAATTATTTTCTACATTCTAAGCTTCATAATGCCTCATGATCATCAATTCTATTTTTTTTTTTTTTAGTTACATTTCTTATAGGTGGTTGTAACCTTTCTTTCATTGTTTCTACTAAACCATCACTGATATCATATTGACATCCATTCTCCATTCTCTTGAACCACTATTACATTTACATAACCTAGTTTTTGAGTTGTAGTAACATATACATTCTTTTTCTAGGTATCTTCCTTTACTTTATGATAACATTCAATAATATTATTATCATTTTTTTAATTTAGTTTCCTTAAGTAATATCTAAGTTACTCAATATTCACTATGTTTCTATACTTAGCACCGAACTTAATTTTTATCTAAGTTAAATATTTTATTTCTTTTCCTGCATGTTATGCTTCCATGAACCATATTTACTGAGTCATTTCTTTTTTTTTTACGTTAACTTTTCAACCTTAAGATTCTAAACTTGTTACACCTAAATCCTCTTTTTGTTTTAATTTTTGCAATGTAATGCTAGCACCTATTTAATCAAATCATCTTCTATTCTTTTGTCTTGTAGACTTATTACTGTAATGAAGCAAATGTATTCTCTAATTTATCCTCCATTTGTATCTTTTACACCAACTATAGCTAGGTTCCAGTCAAGATCAATAATAATGTTATTGATTCTTTTCAATTATTGGTTTGCTATTTCATGTGACTTAGCATAAGTATTGTAAACATCTCAAATTTATCCTTTTGAGTATAAAGTCAAACTCGAGTGTTGTGGATAATTTCCCTAAGTCAATAGAACCAATAAATTTAAAACTAATTAAAATTTTAAATTTGAAACCTAAAACTAATATGAAAAACCCCAATATACTAATTAGAACCCTAATCGTATATAAATACCCTAAACCTTATGTACTCGTAAATACAAGAGATCAAACCTAAACTCAATAAAAACCCTAAAACTAACACTTTAACTTATAAAACATATAAAACTTACCCTAACGGTGATAAAGCCCTAATTGGATATAGTTATCGACTGACTTATGTAATTGTGTAAAATCACCAATGAACGAATAAAGATAACTCCTAAATATTTATAAACATAAAGAGTCACAAATAAATTAATTAGATTAACAAAATTACAAATATTATTATATGATTATTGCAACTTCACGTATGCGTATACCTGTTTGTGCTAGTGTTATATTATTTAATTATTTGAATTTAATTCTAGTACATATTTTATGTTTGTGTATTACATAGTATATATTAATTTTACATCCTATATTTCCTTTTATAATTACATCATATTTCATTCCAAACATTATATAAAATGGGGAAATACATTCAGAAAAGTCAAATAGTCAATTTTTATTTATTTCTTTCTCTTTTCCTTTTTCTTTTTATTTTATTTTCTTTTCTTTTTCCCTTTCCTAAATCATAGCTGCCATGTGCATATGTAACAATTACATTTGAAACTTAAAATTAAAGTCAAATATGTCATTTTCACCTTTTTATCCTTCTTATCTTTCTTTTTTCCTTTTTCCTTTTCTTTTGTTTCTTTTTCTTTTTCCTCTTTCCCTTTATTACCAACCATTTGTTATCCTAGAATACTCCACAATTTTCTTTCCTTTTTCCTTCACAATTTAACTTCAAATCAAGTCACCTCCTCCCATTTTTGGACCAACAACCTTCCTTTCCCTTTTTAACTTTCTCTCTTTGTTTTTCTTATTCTCTTTCTCAACTACCATTCGAATGAAACTCTCACAATTTGCTTCATATTCCCTCATCATCTACAACTAGTATCAAAAGGAAATAAAGAGCAACAACCTCAAGAACTCCAAAGATCAAAGTGAACAAAAATTTCCTTTTATGTATTTCAATTTTCCTTTGTAATTTAAGTTTGTGTATTTCCTTTTTATGTTCATATGTATCTTAGTATTATATGTATTGGAGGATATGTTGTAGAAAATATATGTATTTTTAACATCTTGTAATAGGAATTAGATGATATGTATTTGGTGGTATATACGACTCTTTTTCTTCATACTTATGAATTTGTACATTTAAGTGTATTTAATGTGTGTGTATGTGTGTAGGGTTAGTACATGTAAATTCATGTACTACTAATGATATACACTTCAATATATGAGGATAAATATACTATCAAATAGTGTAAATATATATATAAATAAATAAGAAAATATAGGAATACATATATATATGCGCCTATGTGTATATTCTAATATTTAAATAATATACATATAGAATAGTCTAAGTATTTATAGGTATATATATATATATACCGAGAACTACATATGTATATATATGTATATTAGTATCTAATTTTCCTAAAAATAAAGTAAGAAAGTATAAATATATACATATATATGTATATGTATAAGTATACGTATAGCATTAGTATAGTATAAGTATAAACATATGTACATACCTAAAAATACAATTATATACATAATAATACCCTAATTCCTTAAAATAAGTTAATAAGTAAATATATATATATGTGTGTGTGTGCATACATGTGGGGACAAAACCCTTAAAGAAGAATTATGAGTTAATTTTCAATATTCAATAAATTATAATAATATATATGTATATATATATATATATTAATATTTCAAAATTAGAAAAATATAAAAATTAGAAGAATTAAGAAATTTGCCACGTGGACCAACAAGAAGCTACCACATCTGCTTTCCTAATTATCTAATTGAAATTGCAACTTACAAAAAAAAAATAAGAAAATAATAAAAAATTTATTAATTAGACAATTACAATTATAACAAAAAAATGACATAAATAGTAATTTAAGCTTAAAATGGTAAAATAAAGAAATTGTTGTAAAATGAACTTAAAAATAAAATATTTTTAAAAAATATAAAATTTAGAAATTAATTAAGTCATAAAACAATAAAGAAAAGTTTAAATTGATAAATAAAATTATTTAGGCCAAAATAACTAAATTTGTAACATTTCAAGTCCATAATAAAAATGCAGGTTTCAATATCCAAAATAGACCCCGGTAGTGAAAGTACATTCAAAAACAATAAAAATTGATTATAAGTTTATAAAAATCAGATTTAAAATGAAGGAGTTACATGTGATTCAATACCTAAGCGAAAACGAGAATCATAAAGTAGATAGTTAGCTAATTAGACCATTTAGTTTTACATCTAGGTACTCATTAAGTTCTTATTATTTTATATTATTTTATCTATTAGGAGACACCAATTAGGAGTATAAGTTACTCGTTGATTGCTATGATTTATAATGGCTTCAGCTAAGTAAGTAATCCCCATAACTCTATACTTGTTTTATACTAATAGTTAAAGTATCTAAATTATTTATAATAATAAAATGATACTTGAGGTTTAGGGATATGCATGTACTTGATATTAGTTGTTTATTATGCTAAACATTATTAAATATGATAACCAAAGAATTGGTTGTATGAATTGACTGCTACATGATTTCGATGGTTTGTTGATATTAGTTAACCGCCTAATAATTTGACTTAATCAAATTCGACTTATTTTAAATTAAATGAATCATGCATAAGCACAAACATTGCATTTACTGTTTCGATCGACACCTTACGTAGATGGTAATGAAGGCCCTTGTAGGGATGAGAATCGCACATGATTTAATTATTTATGATTAGTACAATGCATGAGCACTTATACAACAAGACCTTACCCTTAGCTTGCAAGTTACTTGGTACTAAAGACGCTAACTATGGGTAGCTGAGGGTCGAGTCTATAGACCACCGCTGTAGAGCGTAAGTGTAGACTACAAGAGCTACCTTACCACTAAACCTGAGAATTTCTATATTACTAGATTTTTGGAAAAGAAAATGTATTTTGTAAAATATGGAATTTCAATATATGGTTAAAAGCTTAGGTGCTAAAACCCAGTTATGATTGGTGCCGATAAATCGCCAAGCCTTACCTTAGAGGGCATTAAATCTGATGTTGTATACAATACCTAGTCAACTACATATATTCTTTGACATACTGCTTGTTTAGGTATTTATATGTCTATTAATTAATTGCTTGATAACCTATTTACTAGTATAGTAAAGGGAATATCTCACTAAACTCTGGTAGCTTACTTCCCAACAATTTTCACTTGTAGGTTGATTAATAACTGGGCATAGGTTAAAAGCTAAGCATTGAATACAAGTATTAAGATGCCTTAAAGATATAATATAACGATAGATTGTATAGCTGATTTGGAACATTAAATGTAATTACTATTCTTATACTCAGATTTTGTAATTTCAATAAGTTTAAATTTTAGAACTTTACTACCTAATCTTACCGTTAAGTAGGAGATACCGATTCTCTGTGATTCTAATAGACTATGGAACATTGGATATTCATGGTTATTTATATTTTACGTTAAGTTAATAAATTAAAAATCAGAAACCTTAGTGATTAATTAATTAGAGTCTTATAATCTCTAACTTGCAAGGTGGTTTTTATATTATAGGTGCTCATGTGATATGAAAATTTTAAGCAATCCTACTAAGCCTCCCTTAAGGTCATGACAAGTATCCACGAGAATGAGTTTGGCAAATCTTGGTTTGTTTCCATCTCGAACTCAAATAAGATGCTCAATTATTCAAATCAACTTGACTTAATTTGACTCAACAAAAATGGACATGATTCTTTATCAACAGACTCATAAAGACATTGACATTGATTTTCTCATAACCCAGAGGGGGGTTGAGTCGTAGCAGTACTGTCATGTAATATGTGAAGATTCAAGATCAAGTACCATCATTGATCAAAGGCCTTCAACGTGCTACATGAGGCATTTCACAACTATAACCTTCTCCTAGTAACTAGCATTAAGTAATAGCAAAGTACATAAATTAAAGATATATCATCCAATTAATACTAACATAACATAGATAAGAAGGGGTATAAGGTTTCCCCTAAATCAGTCGTATAGTATCGAGATAAATCATCATAAGTAGTCTAAGCTACTCAACAAGCTAAAGATAATTAATAATGGAGAATAAAAAGTGTTCAATTATGAAAAAAGAGTTTGCTCGCGCTCTCAACTTTTTTCACATCCCATAACCCAAAAATAGTACAACTGACCTTAAACATCTCACGACCTAACTCCAGCCTTAGATCCTACTGCAATAACAAACTATAAGGGGGTAAGCTCAACTACTTAGTAAGTAACCTTCCTACTTTACTAGCAATCAATGTCAAACAAGTTATTAAACGAGTGTATGAATGCATAGTCAAACATATGCAATGCAACAATATATACAATTTACCAATAATTGTATATAGTACGGTTTTAACACTTACTATTGCTCGAGTTGGGAAGTATTTTGGCATGTTAAGATCTAGGTATCCACATTCAATTCGAAGTCTCTTGTCATTAATATCACCCTCAGCAGTAGATACAGCACGGCCTTAAGCAAAAGGTAGCACTCCCTGGAGCCAAGTAGTTCCCAAAGGTCGAGGCAGGAACATGTCACATGAAATACATCGTACGATAACAATTTCAATATACAAAATACAATGCAGATTCAACTAGGCATGATCCCCCTTCCACTGTATGATGCTGACACCCTTAATATCATATTATAAGATGCAATGCATGTCTAGTTTAATTAGGGGTTGAGTATTTGTTAATTCCAATTCATGGGTGACCAATCAATTATATACAAACAATCCAGGATCCTAAGTTCTAATGCAACAAGCACATAAGTTCATATCAACTTAAGATATTTTGGAAGTAAGGTCAATCATATCAGGCACATACAATTTCCCATTTGCCCCAACATGCAACAATTTTAGTTATCGAATATAGTTAAGTATTTTGCTAACTACAAGCACAAACAAACAAAGTAAGGCTGAGTATACTCACTCGACCATGATACTCAACAGTCATAGTAGTCCCCTACCGTGTCGAAGTCAATATCTTCGTCACCTGAAGAAGATTATTAAAGTCTATGAGTATTCTATTTGCATTAGTTATCTAGGCTTATCACTCACTAACCCTAAGTTAGTTGTTTTCGTAATTTAAGCATATCTTCTTCGTTTAACTCCATTTTCGGTGATCTTATAGTAATTTTCATTGTTTTTGAATGTTCTTTTATTTGGTGAAGGTTTTTTTAAGTTTCTAGGTTAGCAAGTTTTCAATTTGGACCCTACAAGGTCGTGGGCCCAAAGGGGGAGTTAGGTCACTTTAGGATTTGGGCCTAGTTTTGGGCTTTGGGCTTGGTTTTTGACCTTAAGCTTTATTCTTAATGATTTAGGCCTTCCTTTAAGTATTTTAAATGGGCTTTTTCTGCCTAACACCTTAAAATTTTAAAGTAGACCTTGGTGATACTCTTATGGATCTAAATGAGCATTTTTACTAAGTTTAGGGCTCTAAATCACTGAAGAGCCTATAGTAGATGTCTTAGATGGGCCTTTTAGTTTAGTGGGCCTTTTAATTAAATCATTCCAAGCCTTCTAACCTAAGGTTTAGATCTAGTCACATAGCTACATAGGCTCAACAGTTGGTTCTTTTGGACTTTATGTGTCTAAATCACTATTTAAGGCTTTAGGTTCAAGCCCACTTATCTTTTTGGGCTTAAGCCCAACATTGGACTTAAGTTTAGCCCACTTTTAATATGTTTACAAATTTGGACATTAAGGTCTTAGGGATTATTAACACCATTCTTAAGCTTATAATCATTAACTAAGCTAGTTTAGGGCCTTTACCATACTTTAGCCTACTTAACTTGATTAATTAAGTTCTAAACCATAATTAACACTAAATAAACATGTCATTAAGCTAAGAAAAAAATAATTTCCAGATCTATTGGGTTCATGAAAGTGGCAACCATGAGTCGTTCCTAGGGTCAAATCTTCCATTTTCATACAACATTTGATTTTTATCTTATTTCTACTTAAGTAACCTATGTTTCTACTAATCTAAAACTATACTCACTATATAAAAGTGTGTGGAAATGTTGTGAGGGGACATATAAGGGACTACATGCATGGGAAACGGGGGTTCCATCAACCTGCTTGATGATTTACTACTAAAACTAGCACTACTCTACACTATCTAATCTATTTGTGTTATATCTTCTACCAAAAGTTGTTTTTCTTTTATTAACCTTTGTTTACCCTTCTTGAAAAACCTTAGAACTCCTAAGGATTTTCTATAAAGTAAGGTTCAACAAAGAAAAACATTAGTTTCTAACTTTGGGTGATTTAAGAAAACAAGGACAAGGCTTAAAATGGAGACCATGTACTATTATGTTTTTTGCCAAATTGAGAAAGATCTTGTGATGCGTACCGTGATCAAGAACAAGCAAGGTCGGTTACAAGGATGGATTCAAGCTTGTCGAAAGCTTGAAAGGGTGGTGGAGGAACGTACGAAAGGGGTGAAAGATGAAAGAAAGAGTAAGCAAAACCCACAAATAACTCCAAAGAATATGATGCTATGATGCACTAGTGGAACTTTTGAAAACTTATGGTACAACTCGATATGACGCACGAGATGATCTAGTGAGGTTAATCACCACTTAGCCTTGCTTAAAGATTAGGATAAGAGTGAAATAAGAGTAAACAAATAGTGTTTATGAAAGGAAAAATATTCAGTACATTGATGTTAATTCTCCTTCTTACGGTTATAAGTAAAAGGGGTATTAATACCCGATAAGTTAGGACAACTTGCCTAAAAAGGAAAAGACAAAAAAAGGGTATTGTCCTAAAGAAATAATGTACTAGAATACAAAAGGGTAAAAATGAGTATTCAAGAAAAGTAATGATTAGTGTAGTAGATTCTATACGTGGTCCTATACATATAATAGAGATGCATTGGTGATGCCATTGGAGGATGCAGACAAAAGAGTACGATCAGATTACTTATCTAAGGGTGATTGAGGATTAGTTTAGGTAGTTCTCTCGGCCTATTGGCAAGAGTGATGCTAAGTAAGTGGTCGACTCAAGCATGAGTGAGTAAGCACAGGATTTGGCAAATGTCTCGGCATTCAACAATTTGACACAAAGCCTCTAAAAAGTGGGCAGTCATATGGCTAGTCATGTAGAGTGGATTAGCAACAAGATACTCGACTTCAACAAGAGTTGGCTAAAGCAGGAAGATTTGCCTTACCAGTCCTTTTAGTCCTTGAGCTCGGTTACAACTTAATGGCCCAGTAGCTCAATTGCTATCATTCCCTCTGGATTGATTTGGATTTGGGATCAAATCTAAGTGGTCTTTGATCAGCTCTCCATTAGGGTGATATGAACTGAGGTCAGCAATGTTGAAGGTGTCAAAAACCCCATAATCTTTGGGCAGCTCTAACTTGTAGGCATTGTCATTGGTCTTCTGAAGGATTCTAAAAGGTTCTTCAGCTCTTGTAGATAGCTTGTTCCTCCTCTTGCTCAGAAAGATTTCCTTACTCAAGTGTAGCCACACTAAGTCTCCTAGCTAGAATTGTTTAGCTATTCTACCCTTGGCCTTCTCTCACATTTTTTTGGTGACTTGATCAATTTATCGAGTAACTTTGTTGTAGATGTGTTGAAGGGATTGTGCTCGAGTTCTCACATCAAGGTCTTTTTGTTCGGAAACAAGTATAGGCATGTGATCGAAGGGCAACTCAGGATTAAAATGATAGACAATCTCAAAGGAGGTCTACTTAGTGGTGTCATGTATGATTCAGTTGTAGGCAAATTCCACCACTGGTAAGTAGACGTCCTAATCAGCTAAGTTCTTACCCACTGTAACTTGAAGTAGCGATCCTAAAGTATGATTGGCTACCTCTATTTGGCCATTTGTTTAGGGGTGATAGGAAGTACTAAATAGTAGTTTGGTCCCCATCTATTGCTGCAAAGTCCTCTAGAAATGATTGAAGAACTTTGGATCTCTATTAAATACTACACTTCTTAGCACGCTATGTAACCTAACAATTTCCTGCAAGTAAAGAGAAGCAATAGCCGAAGCATCATTAGTTTTGGAGCAAGGCACAAAGTGTGCCATCTTACTGAACCTATCTACAACAACCATTATAGAATCTTTGCCTCAAGTAGTTCATGGTAACCCAAGATCAAAGTCCATGCTCAACTCAATCCATGGTTTCATCGGAATAAGCAAAGGCATTATTTTCACTTGTTCTGCTCGACATTTAGCCCTCTTGCACACAACACAACCTTTAACAACTCAATACACATCTCGCCTCATTCTAGGCTAGAAGAAACACCCATTCAACAATTCATATGTTTTTCTTTCCCCAAGATGTTTGAAGAGGCCTCCATTCTGGGCTTCCCTGATCAATAATTCCCTTAGTAAATAGGTTAGTACACATAATTTCCCTCCTCTGAACAAGTATCCCTCCTCCATATGATACTCATCCACTGTCCTTCCATTGACACAACACGCAAGTATGGGCCCAAAGTGTGAATCCCTAAAGTACTATTCCTTAATGCTTGCAAACCCAAACAACTTGGTTTATAGTTCTGTTAGGAGTGCATATCTTCTCGAAAGAGCATTTGCAACCACGTTGCTCTTTCTTTGTTTTTATTTTATTACAAAATTAAACCCTTCAAGGAATTTAACCCAACTTGCCTACCACTTTGACAACTTTGTCTAACTTTGGAGATACCTCGAAGATTTATGGTCAGTATAGATGACAAATTCTCTCGGCAGCAAATAATGCTACCATACTTATGGTGCTTGAATCAGCATCAAGAGTTCTTTGTCATACACTAAGTAGTTTAATTGAGGTCCCTTGAGTTTTTCACTGTGGTAAGCAATTGGTCGACCTTCCTGTATTGAGACAGTATCTATTCCAATGCCTGATGCATTACATTCCAGCTCAAATATTTTCTCAAAGTTAGGTAAAACTAGTACGTAGGTGGAGGTAAACCTCTCCTTTACCTCAACAAAACTTCTTTCCTCCTTTTCTCCCCATATGAAGTCGGTGTTCTTCTTCATCAGCTTAGTAAGGGGTGCGGCGAGGGTGTTGAAACACTTTATAAATCTTCTATAGAAGGAAGCCAGTCCATGAAAACTCCTCACCTCGATGTAGGTAGTTGGAGTTGGCCACTTGACAATTGCTCAAATCTTCTCATCATCTACTCGTAAGCCTCCTCCACTTACTACATAGCCTAAGAATACCATTTCCTCCTAGAAAAAGCAACATTTAGCCGAATAATCTCTTGCCATGAAGAATATTCAATACGACTCGAAGATGTTCACAGTAACTCGGTATGTTGTCAAAGTACACCACAACACACTTCCCTATTAGATGTCTCAACACGTAGTTCATTAGTCTCATGAAAGTACTCGAGGCATTTAACAAGCCAAATGGCATGACCATCCACTCATAGACTCCATGCCGAGTTTTGAACGTATTCTTCCACTCATCTCTTAGCTTTATGAGAACTTGATGATAGCCAAACTTCAAATCAGTCTCGATGAAGATATTAACTCCACTCACTTCATCCAGCATGTTTTCCAACCTGTAAATAAGATACCTGTATTTGATTGTTATCTTGTTCACTACTAGGCTGTCAACACACATCCAGCAAGTACCATCCTTTTTCGACACTAGTAATACCGGAACAACACAAGGACTAAGACTTTCCTTAACATACCCTCTATCCAGTAGTTCATTGATTTGTCGTTGGAGCTCTAAAGCCTATTTAGGACTCATTTGATAGGCTGGTGATAAAGATCAAAGGAACAGCAATGGGTCAGATGAACGGGAATGGGTAGGTATTCAGGATTCCAAAAGAAAAATGGGTATGAAGAACATAAAGGTTTTGAGTGTGAATGTGAATAGATATAACTCACTAAGACACAAACACAATCATGGGTTTGAGCTCGAAATGGAGTTCGATACAACTCACGAACACTAAATGTCGCTCAAGATTCAAATGAGAGTTAAATGCAACTCACTAACCAGTTCAAATGAAGGGGTTCACCACAATCTTGGGGTCAAGATTAATAAGAACACAGGAGAGTTTAAACAGCTTAATCAACACTCAATAATCCGACAAAAGCAAGTTCTACTAGCTCAAGTGTAGCCTTACTCGAAAGAGGAAAGTTTCACTCTCTATATGGAGGAATTTTCTTCACTATCTGTATCTCTTTTTCTTTTTTTCTATGTTAGTACAAATGTTGCTATTTATAGCAAGTCCTAAATCCTAGTGGCAAAATTGTAAATAATGTACAAGGCTTTAAACCCTAAAGAATCGAGCTCATAAATAAAATAAAGGAAAACATGTACAAGAAATCAAAACTGTACATTTTATAAGGGAAGTCGGCATGCAGTCACTTAACATGTCCTGGAAGAAGTAGTATCTGAACCAAACAAAGTTGGCAATTGGATGTGCAAGTTTGGGAAGGTGTCCTTGAAGTCTCGCGTAATTTGGCTGAGACACTAGAAAGGTCAGCCCATAATTGCCAAGCCCTAGAATCAGTCAGCATGAATCTCTCGGTGCGATGCCAAATGGTTCTTTGGTCTCAAGTACTCGGCCTTACGGTTTCTCGGTACATCAGCTGGCGACAGAGTTGATGCCAAGTGTTTATTTTCCTTCCCTTCGTCCTTTTAGCTACAGCTCGGCTTTAGTAAGCATTAATAGGCCTCGACTTGGATATAGTCAGAGGCCGATTCCCATCATTACCACGAGTTTGAAAGGAAGTCATCCTCGACATTAAGTGTTAAGCATGGGCCAGGATACCAAATAAGCTCCTTCTCCCTTTTCGTTTTACCATGGGTGCCGAGTGTCTCTGGATTTCCTCAATGCTCATTGGGGTTAAGAGATAGCTCTTCCCATCCCTCCGAACAGTGTAAGTGTTAAGGAATCCATCATGGATCACTCTCCAATCAATCTCCCATGGTCGACTAAGAAGCAAGTTCGTGGCATTCATAGGCACTATGTTGAAGTCGATCTCATCTTCATACTGCCCTGCCTTGAATGCGATCCATGCTCTTTTATGCAAATAGACCATACGCTTGTCATTAAACCATTTTAATCCATAAGGTCGAAGGTGTGGGTAAGTCGGCAATTTCATCTTTTCTACTAACTTGGCAGAAACGATGTTGGCAGAGCTACCTCCATCAATGACCAAGCAACAAATCTTCCCATTCACTAGGCACTACATATGAAATAAATTTTCCCCTTATCCAGGATCTGCCTTCAGGTCCGCTCGTGTAGCCGTAGCTAGGACTTTATCTAGGTCCTCAAGATAGTCATCTTCTTCTATCAACTAGTCTTCCAAATTCCTATCACTTTGACTCTTGATTTGAGCCTCGGGCCCTCCGCCCTTCAAGACCATAACCCTTTTATTCAAGCATTAAGAAGCAACGTATCCGTAGCCTAAGTACTTGAAGCATTTTACTTCTCGGGCCTTGTTGCCAAGTGCCTTCTCTTTCTCAACAATATTTTTCTCAGCATGGGTTGGTCGGCTAGGCTCTCCTTTCTCGATCCTCTTTTCTTACCTTCTCTCAGCATACCTCTCAAGCTCAGGGCTGCCTTGTTGAGGTCAGCTGCTCAGCTTCCGATGCCTTCTTCTCCTCTACCTCTCCACTCTTAATGACAAATTAATTAGCTCGTCTAAAGAGTTGAACGGCTGCATTTCAACTATGTCGGCAATGTCATCTCGGAGTCCACTCAAGAATCTAGCAATGCTGCAATCCTGTGGCTCGACAATTTCACATCTTGTTATCAAGGTCTCAAACTCTTGCAAATACTCTTCCATAGTATTTTAACCTTGTCTTAGGTGCTGGAAAGCATAGAGCATCTCCTGCTTGAAATAAGTTAGCACAAAGCATTAGTTCATCAATCTTTTCATGAGCCTCCAAGTTCTGATCGACTCCTCTCCTTCAGTATCACGCTTAGCAACTAGCTTATCCTACCAAAGACTTGCATATTCAACAAGGGATAAGGAAGCTAGGTTAACCTTTGCTCGATCATCGCACTCGAATAACTTCTCGACTCGAAGAACCTAGTTAAGGAACTCTTCGGGTCGGCTACTTCCACAAAAGGTTGGCAGTTTCAACTTGACATTGTCAAGTCCTCAGCTAGGTGCTTAGGGTTTATCCCTTGCATTCTAAGCTGGTTGATTCACCTCAGTTCAGCCACTTCTGTTAGAGCTCTATTCGGCCATGTTCCTTCTCAACCTTAGCTCTCTTCTTCAGGCTTCTTGATTTGTTTCAGAGTCAACACTCCTATCATTTCTTCTTCTCAGCACAGGTTGGTTTTCTCTTCTTCTCAGCTCAATAACTCTTCTCAGCTGTCACTCATCATTATCGAGCTCATTGGAACTACTTTCACTTATGGGTGTTCGCTCCCTTCTTCCATCTCATCCATCACGTCTGCAGCCTCTAACTAACCCAGTAAGCTCTTGAATAAAGTTGGTGAGATTCTGGATCTAGTATTCTAATTTGTCAACACGTCACCTCAAGCTTCCATGAAGACTATCATTAGTGTTATTGACACTATCTTTCGACATTCTTGTTGGTATAGTAATTGACCAAAGAATTGAACAAACAACAAAACACAATAACAATAACCCAAAAACAACCACTACTTGGCTTCTACAGTTACTTAAGACTACTACGAACAGTACACTATGTTACAAAACAATGTTTTAACAGAAATGTTAGAACCACAAATCTACTTTGAAGAATACTAGCACGCATGTTTCCCCAAAGTTCTGATACCAAGATGATAAGGATCAAAGGAATAGCAACAGGTCGAATGAACAGGAATAGGTAGGTATTCAGGATTCCAAAAGAAAAAAGGGTACAATGAACAGGAAGGTCTTGAGTGTGAATGTGAATGTGAATGGATATAACTCACTAAGACACAAACACAATTAGGGGTTTGAGCTCGAAATAGAGTTTGATATAACTCATGAACACTAAATGTCGCTCGGGATTCAAATAAGGGTAAGATGCAACTTACTAACCGATTCAAATGAAGGGGTTCACCACAATCATAAGGTCAAGATTGATAAGAACACGGGAGAGATTAAAGAGCTTAATCAACACTCAATAATCCAGCAAACGCAAGCTTTACTAGCTCAAGTGTAGCCTTACTTGAAAGAGGAAAGTTTCACTCTCTGTATAGGGGAATTTTCTTCACTATCTGTATCTCTTTTTTTTTCTGTGTTAGTACAAATGTTGCCATTTATAGCAAGTCATAAACCTTAGCAGCAAAATTGTAAATAATGTACAAGGCCTTAAACCCTAAAGAATCAAGCCCGTAAATAAAATGAAGCAAAACAAGTACAAGAATTCAAAACTATGCATTTTACAAAGGAAGTCAACATGCAATCACTCGGTATGTCCTGAAAGGAGTAGTATCCGAATCGGACAGGGTTAGCAATTGGATGTACCGGTTCAGGAAGGAGTCCCTGAAGTCTCGCATGGTTTGGCCAAGACACTGGAAAGGTTAGCCCATAATTGGTGAGCCCTAGAATCAATCGGTACGAATCTCTCAATGTAATGCTGAGTGGTTCTTTGATCTCAAGTACTCAACCTTACGATTTCTCGGCACATTAGTTGACAACAGAGTTGATGCCGAGTGTTTATTTTCCTTCCCTTCGTCCTTCTGGTTGCAACTCGACTTTGACAAGCATTGATAAGCCTCAACTTAGATATGGTCAAAGGCTGATTCCCATCAGCTGGTTTATTTATTAGGGCGGCACCGAGTGTTAAATTAATGCAATGTTCTATGCCTCATATAGGAGGTAGCCCCTTGGGCAATTGTTTAGGGAACAAGTCAACAGACTCATCTAACAACTTTCTTACTTCAATAGATAGTCTACCCCACTCCTTTAACCCCAATAGACATCTGACCAACATGAGAGTTGGCACGTCATCTTTAATGGCCTCTCGAAGCTTGACTCTACTCATCATCAAAGTCTTCTTTAATCTACAAACAAGTTTTGCCCACAGTTTGTTGACTTCACTTAGTGGCATTGGGTTTAGTGTAATCTTTCGGCCATCCTTCTCGAGCACATATGTACTCTTGTATCCGTTATGAATAACTCTTCTATCAAACAACTACGATCTACTAAGCAATACGTAGGAAGTGCACATAGGTAGCACATCGTAAAGAATCTCGTTAGAATAATTTTCGATAATAATCGATAATAGTGCTTGCCAAGTGACATGTAGTACTCCCTTCTCACTCAACTAGTGCAACTTATATGGCCTCGAATGTGTGATAGTCAATAACTTTAACCTTGTGATCAGATCAGCTGATGCTACATTAGTGCAACTCCCACTATTCATAATTAGTGCATACACCTGACCATTCACCCTACAAGTGGTATGAAACAAGTTATCCCTCTACTCCTCCTCGAGTAAGGGTTCCAAGTTCATTGTACGTCGAACAACCAAGATCAACTGATCCAAGTCCTCGGTAGACACATCTTCTTCAATGAGTTCATTTTCCTAAGGATCTTCTTCAATGAGTTCACTTCTTGGCAATGCTCTCTTCTTCTTCAGGTTCCTCATTAGTACTTTCCACTTCCAGCTTTGGGGCATCTCCTTTGATGACTATAGTCCTTCAGTTCGAGTATTGAGCAGCCATATGTCCAAACCCTTGGCACTTAAAGCACTTGATCTAGCTTGTCTTCCTTCTAGATCTTTGCCCTTTCTTATAAGTTCAAGTCAGTGCGTCACTATCAAGTCGGCCCTTCTATTTGACTCAAATATCTACCTTTCAGATCAATTCGGTATTTAACTGAGCTCGATGACTTTCCTGTCCAGGTTAACTAGTTGGTGGTCTAGTCAGTACTCAGCTTCTTCTCTAACTTTACTCGTTAAGCTATTCATATGACCTCATCCATAGTAGTAAATCATTAGAGTTCCATAATGTCTCAGATGTCACTTCTTAAGCCTATAAGGAACCTAGAGACTATTCGTGCTGATGGTTCCCCCACTTCACAACGAATCATGAGCATTTGGAACTCTTGAACATACTCGTCAAAAGTTTAGTCTCCTTATCTTAGCTCTTAAAGCCAAGTGATAATATCTTATAGATAAGTATCCGATACAAATCTATCTCTGAGTATTCTTATCATCTCGAGCTAAGTATTAATCTCTTTATATCCTTCCCATCTCCTCATAGCTTGGAAATTTTTCCACCATATGGCAGCATATCCAAAGAACTTAATAGCAATAGTTCTCACTTTCTCATAATCCTTATATTAGTAATAGTCAAAAACATGTTCCACCTTCTCCTCCCAATCTAAGTATTCATCCACACTTCCAGACCCATTGAAGCTCAGAATTTGAAGCTTCACATGGTCAAATGCTCTAGGTGCTCAAACTTACTCTTCTTCTTCATAATACTCTTCCCCGTCCTCTTCTCCCATGTCTCCAAAGTTAATCCTTCTCGTTACTTGTCCACCTACTCCTCCACCTCAACCTTGTTGAGCTGGGTTCTGACCTCTTATAGGTTGAGCAGCTTATAGGGTATTATGCACAGCTTTAGCAAGTCGATAAGCCAATGCATGAATAGCTCAAGTCAAATCCACTAGCAAGTTAGCAACTTCATCTAGTCTCTCGTCCGTACTTCTTAGAGTACCTTATGATTGTCAGCCATAGAGGGCAATGCCACTGTTGTCTTCCCTAATGCTAGCATTAACACTTAAGTCCATCATTTTCTTTGATAAATCCAAATTTCAACTTCTCGACTAGGTGTTATAGTAAACACTCTCACAACACAACAGTTAAATGAATACGGTAGCTTGAAACAAACTACTACAACTCAACTCAAATGAATCATCCACTCTAATGCCAAGATGATGCATACCATAACCAAAAACAAACAAGGTCGATCGTAAGTGTCACACCTTAAATAGGAGAAGTCATAAGAGTCCCGCCATGCAAACCATCCTAAGATAGAAGCCGACCTCACAGCTACTATCATAGATACAGTTCACATAAGGCATACATAACTCAACTAACTTAAAATGTCCGTTTTGATACCTATTAATAGCTAAACCTGTAGTAGCTTTACAAAATACCTGTTCTATACAACCTGTTGTCTTGTGCCACAACAATATTTATACAAACGTTTCACAACAAAAGTTAAAGTTTACAATCAGAGTTTATTAAAAACCACAGGTTTTGCAATTATATATAATAAGTCAGGAAACTAGTAGGCGTCCTAAGGAATTCCTAGTTAGTTTCCTCAAAAACTCAAAAAAAGTCAAAAACCCAAGTTTAGTAGATTCCTCATTCCTCACTTTCCCAAACAGTAGCATACTAACCTAGGAACGGTAGTATTAAAACAGCTTGACCTCACTCAACACCTACAAAAGAGTCTATAGAAATGTGAGCACAACTAGCTTAGTAAGTTGAATGGAGTTAGAAGAATACCATACAATCACAAGCAAGATTATCAATTATAATGAAATGCAATGCAATCAATCAAATGAAACATCACACAATGTTATCCAGTCTACTGTGAGGTTAGAGAAATTACATCCACTCCAACCTGGATTGAGGAGTTTCATCGAAACTCAAGTCAGACCAAACCGAGGGTTATGCAATGGAGAAAACCCTCGTCCCATGACCGCCTTCGAACCATAGCCCCCACTCTTGCCGCAACCTCCTTGCCTACCACTTAATTCGGCTAAAGATAGGGAAAGAACCATTTCAAGTATCCTCATCAAAGGAAATCGGTATTTAGCCTGACACTCTTAATCATTTCCCCTAATGGGTGTTATGCATGTCCAATTTTGTTTTAGTTGAATAGACATTAGTTTTAATCAGAGGTGGCCAAACAAGTTCATATAATACAAAAACAATGCAAACATGCAAAACAGCATACCAAGGAGTTCAACTCCTGTCACAACTGAGCATCATACATACACACAGCATGTACACAGTTAACTAACTATAAATATAACTAGAAGCACTCTTGGGTCTCTAGATACTTTAATATAATATCCCAACAAGTAGTGAAGCTATAATCCCAACTTACTTGTTTAGACACTCACTACTGCTGACTCAAGTCTTTGTACGTGAAGATCTTATTTACACAAAAAAACCCAATTTCAATCTTCGTAATAATTACGAATACATTAGGGTTTGATCTAAAACAATATTATATATATATATATATATTATTTCTATAATTTATAGTCATATTATTATTATATATCAAGTTAAGTTGTTAATTATCAATAATATACGTAACCTGTACTATTACGTATTATATATCGTTTCGATCGTATCTCAACGTACTTTTAATTTATTAAATCATGTTTTAATTCCAATAGGGTTACCAAAATACATACATTCTAAAATATGATAGAGATTGTCCGATTTTAATAAAATTAATGTCGTTAAGTTCGTATAGACCTAACGACAAGTTTTACGAGTCCTGTTCCTAGAGACGACTTTCAATGGGTAGTTTGAGTTTTTAATATAGTTATACGTATCTATATAAATATTATTGTATTATGCGTAATTTACGTTATTAAATTGTGTTTTACCTAATTTGTCCACATAATGTTATAATATGAATATTATCTAACCATAATATACCTATAATGTATTCCGATCAGAAAATATCAGTAAATATATTAAATATACACTTCTGATCCAATCTGATCAGCAATTTCATACATAGTTTTCATTTAACTATTTATTCCATTTTAACTTATTATTACCAAAAATACATCCCGGCTTATAAATTAAGTTATTTTACTAAGTAAATTCGTAATAAATAGTTTGAGTTACCAAATAATTCCCCAAAAATTTCTATAAACTCCTAAAAATATGAAGAATTCAGTTATCACTTGGTTTTGAGTTTTTGACTTATCGCCTTTATATTTATATTTACGATTTTACCCCTAAATTATCTTAAATCACTCAATTATAATTCTTTTTACACCAAATTAATTTCAATCTGACCCAACATTGTTATTATTCACTAAAGATCAGTACATATCAATTTCATCAATTAATTTCATAATTTCCATTTCATCAACCTATTTTCGAGTTATTTTTAGGCCAAAATATGCAATAAATATTAAAAATATTCAAATCAAAATTTGAGCTACATAGCAATTATCTATATATCATACACATCCTACAAAAAAAATTTTGATCTAAAAACAACATCATTTAGTATATTTATTTTACAATCTTAAATTCAAATTAATAATAGATTTCTTAAGAAAGTATATTAAATATTATGAATTTTTCAAAAATGAAAATATCACGTAAAAGTATGTTCAAAATAACATAAGTACAATTTTTTCATAATTTTCTAAACAAATTTAATATTTTTTACAAATTATTGAAAAATAAAACAAAAATTTTACCTAACTATTCTTGGTGGCTCCAGCAACCGTAAGGTGGTATGGGTGTGTCAAACGGCCTAGACTGGCCTAGACTGGTGGTGGCTGGTTGGGTCTATCGTCAGGTGGCCATCTGGGTCTGGTACGGTGGTGGCACGGTAGTTCCCCTGTTTTTTTTTTTTTTCTATTTTCTTTCCATTTTTTGTAAAATCTTTTCCGAATTTTTCCTTAAGTGCATCTAGTTTCTAAAGCATGGAAATGATGTAGGGAATCCTATTTAAGCTCGTGGAAGTCGGTTGCTGCATTTGAATTTTTTTTAATTTTTTTCCCTTGTTTTCGCCCTATAAATGAAGTTGGAGGTGTCTTATTTTTATACTTCTATTTTCGAATCAGCAAAATCCTTTCCTCCACAGCAGCTATGGTAGTGTACAGCAAATTTTTCAAACGTGTTGGAGCTAAATTAGATCAACTTTGGTATACATTTTAGTTAAATAATAATACTAATATATATATCATGTTCACATTAGTTATTTAATTAGTATATAAATATATAACCTATGTAAATATCATGTGTAATATATAACTTTACTCATATAATTAAGTTTCCAACATATCTTTGATTTTTAGGATATATTTTCTTAATTAATTTTATAAATTCAACGCAATATATATATAATTACGAAATTTATGGATAATTTACGGATATAATGATTATTTATACCGAGTATACTTATAAAAATACGCATATATTCTTATAGTAATTTATACTATACTATCTCACTTTATAACTTAATCAACTTATCTCTAAGTTCTCATTGCAATTTGAGCTCGATTTTAGGGGTCCCAAGCATTTTAGTACTATATGGAATAATCCTATTTCTAAGGGTAAAATTGGGATTTTCGTTCATTATTTCTAAAATCTAACTTCACTTTGTCACTTCATCTAACTTTCCTATCTTAGTCATAAAGTTTGAACTTAATTGATTAATTTTTCTTAAAAGCCCTAAATTTAGGCTCAATTATCCTAAACTCAATTTTGAGGGCTTATAATAAGGATGGATCCAAGCTTGCCAAAAGCTTGAAAAGGTAGCGTGTGAATGCACAAAAGGGGCAAAAGATGAAAGAAAGAGTAAGCAAAACCTATGAACAACTCCAAAGGATATGACGCACCAATAGAACTTTTGAAAACTCACGGTACAGCTCAATATGACATACGAGATGGTCAAGTGAGGTTACTCACCACCTAGCCTTACTTACAGGTTAAGATAAGAGTAAAATGAGAGTAAACAAATAGTGTTTATGAAAGGAAAAATATTCAATGTATTAATGTTAATTCTCCTTCTTACAGCTATAAGTACAAAAGGTATTTATACCTAATAGGTTAGGACAACTTGCTTAAAAAGGAAAAGACAAAAAAGGGTATTGTCCTAAAGAAGTAATGTACTAGAATACCAAAGGGTAAAAATGAGTATTCAAGAAAACCAATGATTAGTATAGCAGATTCTACACGTGGTCTTATACACGTAATAGAGATGCATTAGTGATGCCATTAGAGGATGCAGACAAAAGAGTACAATTAGATTGCTTGTTTGACTAAGGGTAATTAAGGATTAGTCTAGGTAGTTCTCTCGACATCTCGGTAGGAGTGATGCCGAGTAAGTGATCAGCTCGAGCATGAGTGAGTAAGTGCACGGGATTTAGCAAATGTCTCAACATTCAACAATTCGGTACAAAGCCTCTAAGAAGTGTGCAATCATATGGCTAGTCATGCAGAATGGATCGACAAAGAGATACTCGGCTTCAGCAAGAGTCGATTGGAGCAAGAGGATTCGCCTTACTAGTCCTTCTAATCCTTAGGCTCGGCTACGGGTTAATGGCCCAGTAGCTTAACTCTTATCATCTTGTCCCCTTAGGGTACAAGATATTTTAAGGTGATTAAGAGTTTGTCTTTTGGTCCTTAATCATGTTTAACTTGTAGCTAATTAAGATGTAATGGGGTTGGTTATGGATTAGGGTTTGATTAGGGTAATTAATGATAATAAAGCACGATTAGGCTAATTAAGTGCACTTAAGATACGTTTAGGGTTTTGTTAGACTTTGCTACTATACTTTAATTAATTTAAGTGCCCTACACATGTACTTAGGGTTTCCTTAGGATTTGGTGCTAGTTTATAGTAATTTAATCTACGTACGAGCTCGAAAGTTAAGGTTTCACTTATTTAGTGTTATCGATCACTTATATTGATCGATTTAACCTTTCTATTATTTTTTATTTGTGGTATTAAGGTATTTGATCACTTAATTAAGGTTAGATGATCATTTTAGGGTTTCACTATCGTTCTAGGGTTTTTCAACTATTAAGGTTCTTACTCGTTTAGTTAAGTTTTTAGGGCTTACTTCAATTAGAGTTTTTGGTTGAACACTTAGGGTTTGATTCCTTTACCTAGGTTTTATTATTATGTTTGGATGGTTTTACAGACTATCCAAGGACTCCTTCATCCGATTCCACTTTTGGGTTATTGAAATTTCGTAGGGCTTACAAATTTAATACTTGACAAAACACAACATAGCACAATGTACATAGATTGTCAACAAAGATAGGGGACTCAATGCGAAAGAGACTTGAAAATTGTAGGTTTTCCATTCCCTTCTCATTTATCCATTATGTCAATGTATATGTGAAGGATTGCATATTGTCTTAGTTTTATCCTTTCCTTCACTCATCAACTTTCCTTTCATAACAATGATTATGGTTAAGGTTTTGAGTCTAACCTTTAGGTAGGTATCTATTATAGTTAGTTGAGTAACTAATTATTTAAAAGATTTGTTTGTTATTACTACTGGCTTGATTAATATAATTCTGCTATTTCTTACTGTTATCATCATATTAATCATTATGGTTGTAACATACTTATTATACGTTTGGTATTTTAAGTTAGACAATATCTCATTATTCTTGATTATTATTTACCAGTGTCTCTATCAAAATGTCCTATGATCTCACTAAGTTCATGAGCTAGTTGCTACAATGGGTATTTTTCTCCTAAAGTTACTTCCAAAAGTAGTTATCTCATGGTATCAAAGAATTTGATCTCAATGTGTAGCATATATAAGTTTATTGGATTAGTATAGAAGTATAAGCTATAAATGGGTTATGGACGAAATTTCTATCTAGATTGGCTCTACAAGAAATGGAGGTGATATCTCATAACCAAGATCCAAGTTGTTTCTTGTTATATTCATCATTCATTCTATAGATATCCTAATCAGCAATTGTTACACTAGGTAGTCCAATGTTTATTTCTTGCCAAAGATATGAACAGTGCCTATAGTATACTTAATTTGCTACTATTAATACTTGCTAAATCAACATACTAGAAACCATTCACACTTTTCTATCGTGATACAGCAATTAAAAGCATCTACAATTTCCATAAATTAATTAATTTACGCATAAACAATTCAATTCAATTTTATAATCATATGCAATACACTCAAATGATACGAGGAGTAGAGTCTGGGTTATAATACTACATCTATAATGAGTACTTTAAGTTCCTATTTATCAAATCTAATACAACCCATTCAACTCCTCAAAACTTCTACATAGCATACATATATATAATAGTACTAACATATTATAGTTGGGTACCAAATGAATTGTCATAATAGCATTTTATTAACCTATTCATTATAAGTTACTTAAATATAGAAATATCTTCTTAGTTGCATACTATCTACTAACTATTACAAAATTCTATTTTCATAACTTTAAGCACTTGTATTAAGGAGAAATAGAAAATATAAGAGTGAAGCTTCCATTATTTCAAAGTCATTACCATTGGTTTTTTTTTTTTTCACTCAATAAACCACATGCAGTTTATTCTAGTTCCCACCTATGGAAACACATATGATTACATACTCATGACAACATGAGTATATCAATAATAGATAATACATGCACTTTTCATCTTGACTAACAATCAATTTATACCAATGCTATATCTCTTTTGATTGCACTTCAAAGTTGATAGGTCTACGCATATACAACCATGAATTTATTCCCAAATTAAAGGTCATCGTATAGTTCAATCTTCACTATAGGATCTATTCATATTAGTTTTAGTATCAAACTATATTCTATTATTATAGATCCTAAATTTGAGTACTAATACTATAGTTTTAGCCACATACAAAGTCTAAACAAAGCCCTAATGTAGATATAATATATATATATGTATTTCTAACTTATCATTCATTTTATTTATTTAAATTAGTAAAAATCAGTACGTCCTATACTTTATTCTTGTCTATTAAGTCATTTATGACTCTTACTTATTTTTAACCTCATAATCCTCTGCTTAACCTTCTGAATTTTTCTCTATGATATCCTTTGAATGAAGCTATGCTCTATTTGCAAAAATGAGCATAACAAAACCTACACCTCGTAATTCAACCACAACCACACTCCATGTTTCAATCGCACCCCAATCTTCTCCATGATCCCTCTTAACCTCCTTCTTATCACTTACCATCAACCTTTTCTGAACCTCCCAAATCATAATTCATACAATTATATAGGTAATGGAGACTTAGTATTCAACCTATTACTCAAGACTTAAAGTGGTAGACCACTTCTACTACACTTGTGATGTAGGAAGTATAGCAAAAGCAAGTAATTAAGTAAAGTCATTAAGAAAAGTTTACGAAATTGGTTAAGTCAAATGATCAAACCTGAACAATTTGGTATCGACGTAAATTAGGGCCTTCAAACAATTTTGTCCAAATTGAACCAAATTTTACTATAAGTTCATAAATGTTAGACAAATAGCCATAATAATATCAATTTCTCAAAATATATTATTTATAAACTTTAATTTTAGTAAAATGTATTTTTATCGGGTACAATTGGTAATTATAAGAAACTTGAAATTAGAATTTCAAATGATTACGAAACCTTAGAGAAAAATTATATAGATAATAAAAATATTACATGATACCAAATAATATATTGAACATATGTACATACCCCACATGTAATTATTATGCATAAATAAATACCCGTAATTAATTAAAATACCCTATTACTCATATTTTAAGCTAAAATGAGTAAAGAAATTCATAAAAATTAATAAAAACTTGTTAAAGCACATGGGGCAACCAAATCTAAATTAGATTAGGTGTATGTAGCTTTGTAGATAGGTGTTAGGCATTTGAAATAAACTTAGCATGCAAACCTCCATGGTATTTAAGCTTAAAATTTGAAGAGAGAGAAAAGGAAAAATTTTTTTCATGTCAAGTAAGCTTTGTAAAATCCAAAAACACTCTTCAACATTTCATTCATACAAGTAAGGATATGGGAAAAATTATAATGGGTTAAAGTGATCAAAGAACAAAATTAGAAAAAAAAATATACAAGAATTGGGCGTAATCAAGGCTTTAGGGTGTTTAATGACTTAAGGAATTTTTGGGAACTAACCACCACCACCATTCAATGGAGAAGGCTACACCTAGAGTTACCGACAAACCCTCTACCACCGAAGGTGGCCAAAGTTGTCAACGCCAATAAGGTCCAAATTTTATCCAATTTTGCTTAAATTATTAAAAATATAAAAAGTTCCTAGAAAATTATAAAAAATTATCCCTACATATTTTTATGTATAGAATCTAGGAAAAATGTCATTTTGTAAAAATTTAGTGGTGACAATATACATCCTTAAGAAATCAAAGAAATTGAATAATTTTCGATATTGAAATAAAAGGTCTAATAATGTAGTTTTCCCTTCGAAAATTTTCCTGTAAACTACCCTATATTAATATTGAATTTCTATGAAGAGCTTTCTCGCAAAACTAGTTTCTAAATTTTTATGTAATTTTTTAGCCCTAAATTAGGTATTAAATTGTATTTTTAGTGGAAAAATAACCTATTTTCTTAATAACCTTACTTGGATACTAAGTTTGATTCAATATTGAAATATGGTTATTGTTTTAGAGTAGTTGAGTTGATTGATAAAGTGAAAAGTTGTGGAAAATGATGAATTGGCCTTAATTAGTGAAGTTAGTATTTAACTAATTTAGTGAACTTGAAACAATTGATGAATTGTGATGTAATGAATGAAGAGTTAAGAAGTAAAGAAACTAAGGAAGGTTGGTTTAGAGTGTCATTTGATGCTTAAATTTGATTCTACAATTGTAACTTCGAAGGAAGTGGTAAATTAGCTACTTGTAAGACATTGATTAAAGGTAAAGGATGATTTAGAAGATTTTGGTCATGAATTTTTCACTAGATTGATACTCAGATGGTAAGTCAGAAGCAAAAATAATGAGTAAAATGTAAAAATAGGGGAAACAGAAGGTTGGTCAAAGGATGATTTTACTAAAAATCCTATAACTAACAAAGTCAGAGGATAATGTAATAAGGGGTTTAAGTTGGAGAAGCACAAAGGCTATCTCAAAGAATAGAACCAGTGTAACAAATGAATATTGAGTAGCTCATATAGTAACTCAAAGGATTTTTTATTAAAGAAAACCACTATAAAATCACTTAGAACCTAACTTGCAAGATATGGCAATTTCGGTAACCTATTAAAATCATTGATTGGTCAAGAAATTATGATTTGTAAAAGAGGATAATATAAGAAGAAGTTGTTTCAAAAGCTAACTCAGAATTAAACTCAAAGATTGAATTGGAACTAACTTATAACAAACTAATTACCAACAAGCAAGTATTTAACTAGTATATGTATATATATATACTTATGACCTGTGATTGACCTTAGAAGTACTTACTCTTACTAGGTAAATTCGTAGAAGAGGAAGCTTACGTTAACAAATAAGATTGAGAATGTACCACTATCCAAGTAAGTAGATATTTGTGTGTGCTTGAGTAGACTTATGTTTACTCCTAACTTTGTATGCATTGTGATGTTTTGGCTTGACTGAACATTGATTACAAGTTGATGTGCTATTTAGTATACCATATGGAGTTATCTATTCTAATTGTTGCTAATTGAATAGTGACATGATATTAAACTTGGTCGTTATGTTGATGCTAATGAATGCATATGTAACATTTGCTAGGATCTATGTTATCTTGAAAAAGAATCTAGGGATTAACTCTATCACTTAAGGTGTTCACTTAAGTGAACCCGTTACCGAAATCCTAAAGTTGACAAAACTACAAAGTAATGGCTAGGTAACAAGTGATGAATAAGTTTACTTGGATTTACTAGATTTTGCTTGGCGTATGATCTAATGCATTAATGGCATGGTACCAAAAAGACCTATAGGTCAAGTTTTCTAAAAATCGAGATATTGCTAGGTCAGTTTCCATATGAAAAGATAGGTTTATCAAGTGAAATACTTGATTTGTAAAAGCTAAGTTTTTGAGCATATAGAGATTGCATTGTATCTATTGAGCCAATTATATGTTAGATTTTCTAACCATTCTTTATGGTTATTGCTAAGCTAAAATGTTTGCTAAGTTCCTAGATATATTATCCAAATGCTCAGTTTAAGTCGACTAAACCAAATGAGTTGTTAAGCTAGGCTAAGATATTAGTACCAATGCATATTACATACATGTGCATAGCACACTCTTGTTGCATTTGTATTGCTTGGCTGGGAAACTATAAGATAACGTAATTGAACTAACTACTTAAACGATGTGCCTATTTTGTTATGATCATTGTTGTGTGTCTATCCACTCTCACTCAGCTCGCAATAGCCGAGGGGATAAATTTCTCTTATACTTAGGTTACAGATGAATAAATGAAAGAAGATATCGAAGTGATAAGGAGACTTCAAAACTCTAATTGAAGATGGGCTCTTAAGAGAACTCATTGACTACATGATTCAGCTTAAGTACATGAAGAGAGATGTTCAGGAAAGGAATGGATGTTACTTCACTAGAGGTTTAGTATAATCGTGGTAGTCTAGAAACATGTATTTGTAAAAGAGTTACTATATTGTATAGAAATGTGTAATTATGATACTCCGAGTACAGCTCACTAATGTAGAAGCTTTTACTATTGTCGATCATATTGATTGAGAAATTATTTGAAAGTAGTTGTTATGGAACAAAAGAGTAAATTAAATACAAGTTTCGCCTTATCCTTATTGCAAGACAACATTAATAAAATACAATATAAAAAAATAATGGGATTACTAATATTTTATTCCTATTGTTACCAGATGCTTAAAAATATTAACAGTAATAACTATTATAATAACTAAGTGTTTGAGAATAACTTTGAAATACGCTTAAGTTAAGTAATTTCTTAAGGACAACATGTATAGCTATTTAATTTCAACAAATCAATGATATTTCTGGATTGTATACATAAAATATCATAGGAATACATTTTATCATACTTTTTCCAACTTAATTTAGGTTCTTTTTTTTTATAAGAAAATTATTGGACTTCGAAGGAAAATCAAGCACTTACATGCGAAGCTTTTTGACCATTGTCTACGACGTCTACTTGTTAGAAGCCTCTAACTATGGGGTATCTGCTTAGGGACGGTAGTAGTAGATTGTCAGGTGGCTTTGTTGTTAGCACACTCAACTTGATCAGATTGTGTACCAAATTTTCCATCTGTTTTTCTTTCATCACCCACTTGATCCATGAAACTCCACCAATTTTGCTAAGTTGAAAGATGAGGAAAAAAAATGTGGGTTGGAAGCAGTATTTGAGCTTACAATAGCAACTTAAGGGGCGGTGAACTTTTTCCAAAGTGGACAAGTGTTGATCTCCTTATATTATTAATATTCACGTATCAAATGCTCATACTTAAGCTTTCATCATCCCATCCTAGTATTTGCCACGTCCCAAAGCTTCCAACTTACATTATTCCCCATTATTTTATTATTTTTTTCTATTAATTTGCTTGATTGTATTAGTGTTCATGTATATACGTATATATATGAGTTTTGATTAGCTATGGCTACATATATATATATATTACGTTCAATGTACACACAAATTTTGATATATTATTCCATATCATTTTATTGGTTTTATTTACCATATGGTCTTTTTCTAGAAACTCGTTAATTATCGATACACGATTCGTACGTTTTTTATTAATAGTAAATAATATACCTATAACTAATACTTCGACTATATTATTGTCTTACCAATTCAATTATCTAAATCAGAGCTCGTGGACCATTACTACAATTTTTTCTTTTTTCACTCCCGTTGCAAAAGTAATCAAACTTAAATAGACAACTTCCATAAATACCTTAAATCAACTACTTGGAACATAATCGTGAAAGTACAAGGCTTAAGTATATATATTTTTAAATGATAATTATACCGAATATATATATATATATATATACATGCCCTCCAAATATTATTATTTTTTTTCATGTCACTTGATAAATTTTGTTATCCATATAATTTCTCTTTAAGGCCTTATTAATTATCAAAACTTATCTTGCATGCTTTCAACAAATAGGAAGTGTGGTGTTAAAAATTAGCTTTTTAGCTATTTTATTATTTTGTTATTATAATTACAAAATTTAAACTTACAAGGTTAATTTATTACATATATATATATATATATTAGTCAAGTCATAGAATATTAGCCTAACCAAACTACTTTCCCAATTGCCTTGAAACTAAATGCTTGGAAACTAGTTACTAAAATACAGAGCTTACAATTCACTTGACTTGGAAATTGTCATAATCATGCTACATCTAAGTATAAGATCTTAAGTGTAAATTTTTTAAGGTCTCACATAAAATTAAGTTAATTCATTAGGTGATCAACTAATATCACAAGCCAATCCAATCATGTAACAGTCCATATTACAATCAAACATTCAATTATTATAATTAATAGTATTTTTGCATAAGCAACCAATACTCAATCACATACACAACTCGAAACCCAAGCATCAATTTATTAATAGATAAAAATTTGTACACTAACTATAAGTACAAAATAAATATAGAGTTATCAGGAATACTCATTTAACAAAAGCCGCTATGAGTTGTAACAATCTATAAGTAGTTTGTTCTCCTGATTGATGTCTCTTGATAAATAATAATAAAACCTAATGAGTATATAGATATAGTGCTAAATAGCCTAATTAACTAACTATCTAACTTATGGTTCCCTTTTGCGCTTAGGTGTTGAAACTTATGTAACATTTTAGTTTTACCTTAAATCTTTACATTCTTATAGCTGATCCTTATCAAGTTCGAGGTACTTCTTCAATGATATAATTTAATCAAAATTTAAAGGATATTATATTTCACAAAAGTATTTAAAGTATGTTATAATAACAAAAGAATATATATATATATATATATATATATATATCTTCGGTCCAATGTCCTTCTCACTATTTTTATTTTATTTTATTTTTTTTGTGATAACAATAAATTAGTTCAAAGTTAGAATTCACAGCATTACGAAAATATTTCAGCCCATCTACCTAATGTGATTTATTGTTTATATTTCAAGCTAGTAATTTTGAATAGAGTTTGTGTGCAATGGATACCATGCAATTATATAAAAGTAATTTTATCACTCTTATTATGAACTAAGCTCTATGGATGTTCGATACGCTACGGTTCAACTTTATGTTTTCCTACGTATTCATATGATAAACATCTTGTATATATCAACAATTGTTGATAACATTCTTTTAAGCTCAGGATACATGAACAAAAGCTAAAGGCAATTCAGTTCTCTAGATAAATCATTCCACCTTAAGTCGATGAGAAAATACTTCAAGATATTACGTTTGGTTCGAAAGTAAACTATATTAATATTATAATAACTTGTGCCCTTTTTTATTCTATTCATATAATAAATGACAAACAAAATCAACAAATTGTAGGAAATTTGCAACATACAGAAAAAAAAAATTATATTTATATACGTTCTACAACTTACCATTATATAAATGAATAAATTACCTTGTCTTTGAAATCCATGATCGACTTAGGCTTGTTTTTCTATTTTATTTATTTATTACTTTTTTTTTTTTCTTCCTTCTCCCCTCGTTTCCGAATGCAATGATCCTTAAATAACAAGCAAAGGCAGTGAAGAATTACTTCCGCATTTAGGATTGAAGTTAATTAAAATAATAGGATAATTATATAGTTTCTTTGTTTCATGTGCCGACTGCAAGCCCCACTTCATCCTAATTCCAACCTTATCTACGAGAAATGGCGGTGGTACATTCCATCACTCGTATGTTTACAAATTTGCGGCCAAATAATTATTCCAACTAGGTCTAACTCTGTGTGACTTTTCGAATATAATTTTATCTTGGTTTATTATTTGCAAAAGTTTCATAATATACTTTAAAAATAGTATAATATTATATTATACATCTAATATTAATTATTTGCTTTTACGGTAATTAAGATTTAACCTAATAAACTTTAGCTTATGGATATTTGCATTTTAACTCATTTCCTAATTTCAACTTCACATAGTTATTCCTTCTAATTTTTAGGGTCTTAAATTACCATTGAATGTTATTCAAAATAAGTTCTTGTTCGATATAAATTATAAGACAAAGGCCCTAATTACACTTGTCAATATTTTTATTAACTTTAGTGTTTACAACATCGCACTTTCGAAGTTTCAAATTTTATGGGGTTGATAGATTCCAAAAGTTAATAGCTCAAAAGCGGATATTCCATCCTACCCCACCCTACCCCGTACAAGTTCCATTAATTACGTGAAACTTATTCCTATATATTTCATATATAATTTTACTTACTAATATTAATTATTAAGATCACGTAATTAATTCTAAAAGATTTATCATAAACTATATCTAAAATTATAAAATTCTACGTTATAGCGATGAGATATGATAAACTTAATAGTTATAAGAAAATTACATATAAATAAGCTTAATTTGAGATATTAAAGTTATACAGTTACTTTTTTTAATTTTTATTATCTAGTTATGAAGGTTCAACTTAATTCTAAAAACATTGTTATAAATCATAAATTCTAGAGTATGTCCCAAGCACTAAACTTTTTCAATTAATTCCTTATTAATTTATATAATTGTATATTCAAATCTAGGTATAATTCAAACACCTATAAGTGCTTTTGATCAATCCAATAAAGAGGAAATATTTGGCCACCAAGGTATCATTTACAACTAATCCCATATGCCAATGTAATCCCATTAAATTTTAAATGAATATAAATTACTTTTATATATTATCTTGTATTACTAATAAGGCTAGTATAGACTATTTTATACCTATTGACCTAACTTACAAGTACATATTTCTTTATAAAGGATATGAACTACTTGAAAGTTGTTAGTTCAAGGAAGTGGGGTATTACACAAATTACTTGAATAACTTAGTCATTTTGCTTACTTTCCTCAGTTTCTCTTAAATCTTTAATGACATATAACTTTTTCGTTTTAAATCTGATTTTTATCATCTTATTGTTGATTTTTATCATCTTACTATCGATTTTTATCGTTTTCATATGCACTTTCACATAGCAAAGTCCATTTCAAAAGTTGGGACCGCATTTTCTTGATATGGGCATGATTAATTACGAATTTTGTTATTTTTGGGCGTAATTATTCTTTGATTATTTTATGGGCTTTCCTTAGTGATTTTATTAATCGAGCTTTACTTAAATTTTATTGGTAAGCATAAAATTATATGGATCTAACTTTTTATTTTATTCCTATTAAGCATAGTTGAGAATTTTAGGATTTCCTATTTATCTTAGTTTTGAATCTAAACTCAAATCAAGTTTGTCTTAATGATTATTAGGCTTTCTAAAGTGATGTTTGGGCCTAAATAATTGTCTAAAATTTTTATAATTACTGGTTATTTTTAATTTTAGGCTAAGATCTTGGTTACTAGCCTGAAATAAACATTTTTTTTAAGTTTTTCAATTCTATACTTTATGAGCTTAATTAGTTTATACACTTTTGTTCTTAAATAATTTAAATAAAATTTTTTAGATCCTTTTTCCTCTTAAACTAGATCTAGACTAGTGGCTTAGGAAGGGTTTCTAAGCCCATGTTATTCTATTTTTACAATTTAACCTATTTAAGCCCTAATTTGTTAATTGTTCTAATTATCATTATAATAAATATTCTAAATTAGTTTATAATCATTATTTTTCATAAAAATATAGTTTGTGTTAGAAAAAAAATTTGTAGCTTACTGTAGTCCATTTCCTAAAAAAAAATTCCAATTTTGTTGATTTTGTTGTTTTTGCTAATTTATAATATTAATTTAATATGTATATGATATCATAAAATAATTAAATAAATAAGAGAAAATAAAGGAAAAATAACATCAACCCTTCCTCTGCAAGTCAATGTCCATATATATATATATATATATATTTAATTATATTCATATATATTTTTGTTTATTTTCATATTATATATTTATTAATTTTTTTTTAAACAACATACCAAAATATAAATATACATATACCAAANCCTTCCTCTGCAAGTCAATGTCCATATATATATATATATATATATGTATGTATATACATATATATTTTTGTTTATTTTCATATTATATATTTATTAATTTTTTTTTAAACAACATACCAAAATATAAATATACATATATATTGTAATATACTTATATTCTCATAAATACATGCATTATTCTATACTTTATTCTTAACTTAGAAAATGAAAATATAAATATATATATATATATGAAGCACACAAGCATGTATATGTATATGTTTATGCTTAGTTTAGTATTTTTTTCATAATATATATATATATATATATTTATACATATATTATTTTCAAAATATCTATACATATACATTAATATGTATATTTTTGTATATATATATATATATATATCACATCCAGAAATAAAAAAAATAAAATAATGAAAAGAAAACAATTATCCTCCTAGCATTAGGGCACAACGTACATGTATATTTACCTAAGTATATGTATTACGAAATGTATACACATATACATAATATATACACTTAATGTGATCATGGTACACAAGCAAATCAACTTACATGAACACAAAATCTAAGATTTATACAATAACTATCCTAATACAAGAAAAATTATTAAAGAGTTACACATAAAACTTAAAATACAAGGACTAGAAAAAAAAATACATAAAAAAAGAAGGTTACAAGAAGGAAAACGAATATAAATATATATATATATATATATTTAGGTTACTCTTTTGGAAGTTGTAAACCCTACAAATTTCCTTGATAAGAGGTTGGGAGTTAATAAGATTTCCTCGAAACATATCCTTAATATTGGTAAGATAACTAATCTTAAACCTAAAATACACTCTCAAAAACCCGAACTCAAACTCCTAAAAGCCTAAATGGCAATCCAAGCCTTAATTTGACCCTTACACTCAAAAGCCCTAAAATCCTATAAACAAATGCCAATAACTAATGTTAACTCCTAAGCTCAACCTAATCTAATGAAACTAACCCCAAACGCTACTGGGAAAGAGACTGATAGTCTAAGTCTAGGAGAACTCCCCGAAAACGATAAAGGATAAGCCTAACCAAAAATGAATATTGGTATAGATGACCCTAACAATGAATTCAAAACCTTAAAACGAATACTATAGCCCTTAAATGCACCTTCATATACTAAAAGCCTAATTAAAACCATAATACGTGCGAGCCTTTAAATTGCAAAACCCGAATATATGGTTAAAAACCCCAATCCAACTAGTGTACTCTAATTAAATAGTAAAACTATTCATTAATCGGAGACTAATCGCTTAATTGCTCTAAAACCTTAATCAACCCACTAAAACGTACTCAAACGACAATAATTATCTCAATTCCTTAAAATAATTAGACAAGATAACCCAATGGGTTTAACCAACTTAATTTGACACATAAAGTCCTAAAATGCACCTAATTTGTGTTAAGTGTATGAGTAATTAAGATTAAGAAACTTAATTATACCTTAATTCACTAATCAAGGTTTTATATCAGAATTAACTATAAGTCAAGAGCAATTAATCATATAAAGCCAAATCAATTATATGAAAATATTTCCTTAATTATGCCAACCTTATACTTAGGGAGACATGTTGAGCCCTATTTTGTTTTCTTTAATTTAACTTGTATTTAGCCCAACCCATTTAATATAAATTACTCGATATAAAATTAAGAAAACATTTTTCTTAAAAAAAAATGTTTTGAAAAAATATTTTTAAAAATCGGAGTCGCCAACCATATCAACTGGTAAAAAGTGAAATTAAGGTTTTCGGTTGAGAAAACTAAGTTCGAGTGCTAACCTATTAAGACTAAATTGCTATATAAAAATAAAAAATTAATGGGATTTATTTACATATTTTTCTTAAAAATACTAAGATATGTAAAGATATACAAAATACAACTAAAATGATTTTTTTATTACGAATTTTTTTCATGAAAAAGGAAAATAAATTTTTTTTTATACAGTTCCCTTAAAAGTGCTTACGTATCCACTAGTCAAGATCAAAACAATGTAGTTCTTTTTTTTATATAAAAATATTTAGTAGGTAGATTCTTTTAGATTTGAAAATCGAGCCAGATTTAAGTTTATTTAACTATTTATTATTTCTGAAAAAGCCTTAGAAAATCTAATTTTCATGAAACTATTTTAAAAAACTTAACTAATTAAATCTTTTTGAAAATCCAGGTTAAGATTTAGTATTTAAAAAAAAAAACTTACTATGTGTCAAAAATATCTTTCCTAAATCCTATATACAAGATACGCTAAGATACGTTTTAGATACATATCTTCTCTAAAGATACAGATCTAGAAGAAAAAATATGCTTATTTTTTCAAAAAATGCAACTTAACTAAATTAACAAAAAATTCAAATTATCTAAAAATGTAGCAAATAATATGACAATTCAAAAAAAAACCTGCACTTAAAAAATTAATTAGTAAACATAATTAAATTAACTAATAAAAGAAAAAAAATTATTTTTTTTTACCCTAACAAGTCAAGTCGTGTGATCGACGTGTTCATGTCGATCGTATCGTGATCGCCTGAACTACATTTGCGTACTTAGTGTAGAATTGATTATGCACATAGGTAGCATCATGCTGATCATGCGTGGTAGTGAATCTCGTGTGATCGCAAAGTGGCTCATGCATGTGGTTATGCGAATGTATTATGTCAAGTGTAGTTGTGTTGTTGCTCGTTGTGCAAGTGACAATATTTGTATCGCGTTAGCTATGTTCGCATATGAGCATCAATGTATATGTATGTGATTTGTGAGTGTAGTATGTTCAATTTGCGCACCAACAATGTGATGTATGTGTATGTAAAATCGTAATCAGTAAGTGGCGTCAAGGATTGGAATGTGTTAATGAGTGTAGCATAGAGTATATGTTGTGCCAAGTGGAGTGAGGCCAGTATGTGATGGTTAAGTGCTGTAAGATGTGTAGTGGTGCAACATGTTCGGTTAGGTGTTGTAGGACGTACAATAGATTAGTGTCTGGTTGTGGGTACAGGGGGTTGTCGGCTTGTAAGGTTGTTGTATGTTTATGTGGTGAGTGAGGGATGTTAGTGAGTGCTGCGTATTTGTGTGACTATGGCAATGGCATGGCATAGTGTGCTACAATAGATAGTGGAGTGCAGCAATGCTCAATATACAGCGGGTAAAATGTAGGCCGTATCAAAGTTTGTGTGTTAGCGTGTCGACCTCGATGAACGTATTGTGGAATTGAGTGAATGTGTTGTAGGATTGTGAGAAAACGTCTTTAAGTCCACCGTCGAATTGCTATTTATAATACCCATAATTGAATCTTTCATATCGAAAGATATGATAATAAACTCAGATACGGAAGATATGATTTAGATTCTTTGAAGATTTAACCTAATTTCTAGAAAATCCTACTTTAATTTGGGCTTTCTATTTTTCGAGCCCAACTCAATTCAATTTGATTTAGCCCATTAACCCACTTAATAAATCCTAAGTCTATTCTAGCCCAATATAAGAATTCACTTTATATTGAACTGGACTAAAATATTTTTCATGAAGCCCAATCATTAAACAACTTAGAATTCATTAAATTGAACACTCACCATTATCCAATTCGATCCCAAATGACTTGACTCAATTCGATACGACTCGACTTCGATACCACTAAGCTCAATACATCTCAACTGGATAAAACTTAATACTTTATTTTTATTTTTTTTATTATTTTCATGTTTTATTATTATTTTTTATATATTTCTAGCTCAATAAAACTACTAAAATAATAATAGTAAAAATAAGGTGTCTACAACTACTTCTCTGTGTAGTGAAGTTCGATTAGAACTTCATTATAAAGACAAAAGAGATACCCATTTTTGCCAAACCTTACTTTGAACTGATGGAATGAAGATTATTAACTTAAATGGTTAGCTAAACTGTGTTTTATCTTGAAGAAAGATACTGACTTAAAGGTTGATGTAAAGGACAACAGCCTGTCTTGAAAGGATGGAACAAAGGAATAGGAGGTCCGTTTTGAAAGGAAGACGTAAAGGAATAGGAAGTCCACCTGAAAGGATGGCGCAAAGGGAGCCAATCTTGAAAGGATGGGGCAAAAGATCAAGAGACCCATCTTGAAAGGATAGGGTAAACGATCAAGAGACCTATCTTAAAAGAGCAAGGTTAAAGATTTAGGGTACCTATCTTAAAAGGATAAGGCAAAAGATTTAGGGTGCCTATCTTGGAAGAATAAGGCAAAACGATCAAAGGTGCCTATCTTAGAAGGATAGGGCTAAAGAATTAGGGGGGCTATCTTAGAAGGATGGGGCAAAAGTTTTTAGGAGGCCTATCTTGAAAGGATAAGGCAAAAGTTTTTAAGGGGGCTATCTTGAAAGGATAGGGTAAAAGTTTTAAGGTACCTCTCTTAGAAGGATAGTGCAAAAGATTAGAGGACCTATCTTAGAAGGATAAGGCAAAAGTTTTAAGGTACCTATCTCGGAATGATAGGGTAAAAACCACTAGGGGTCAAATTAACTTGTTTTGGTTTAGTGGATAATCTAAAGAGGATAGATCTCGTAAATATCTCTTTCAAGAACTTTTAGAATCATTTTACCTGGAAATGGAGAATTTCGCTAATAGCAACCAATCAGCATACTTCACGTTAACTCCCGATATTCACTCGTTCAAATAGTAAAATATTACCAAAGTATTACCTTAAGATTGTGCTTGCTTTTTCTTCTTTTTTCTTCTTTTCTTTTTTTTCTTTTCTTTTATTTTTTTCTTCCTTTTCTTCTTCTTCTTCATGATTGAAACCTTATTGATGAGTCTTTTAGTTATACCATGTTCATGCCTTGATTTTTCTTTTGTCGTCACTAAGTCTCAATTTCCAACTCTCTATGATTCTTGAAAAATAAATCTCTTTTAAAAAAAACTAGATTAAATCATTAAGAACATTCAATTTCAATTTATTTAGTGGTTCAAATTCATTGGTAAGTGTTTGGTGTTTAAGCGTATGAGGTTAAGAAATATGGTATACAAGGATTTATTGGTGAAGTGTTTGTGGGTCAATGACCATCCGAATTTGAGAACATTCATGGATATTAACTTTACTTGTAAACGATGAAAGATTAACTATAAACAATTCTTAAGAAAAATTGGAATCTTTATTGAACTCATTTTTTCATAGATAATACAATTTGTAATATGGACTCGTGGATGAACATACGAACCCGATATCACATGTAACCAAAGGGGTGGGTCTAAGCCACAAGATGGCTTGAAAAGTAAATGATAATCAAAGGTTGAGCAGGGGGTTCCCGTGCACCGACGATGGATATGACACACCAACGTCTCACACGAGCTCAAGTCACACTTAATATGATGCATAAGCATAGCTAGACGTCACTCGCTACTGGTCCACGCTCGAATGGGCTAAATAAGAGTAGATTAAGAGGAAGAGAGACACTTAGCTCAAGAGTGAAAAAGTTCAGTGTATTCATCTGTATTCTAATATCATCAACTTTTACAATATGACGATATTTATATCATCCTATTAGGGTAAATCCTAAGTTACAAAAATTACAAAAGAATGGTCCTTATTTGCTAAAAACAAAAGAGAATAATTTATAAAGAAAATATGAAATCGTACAAAAGAAGGAATGTGAACGTCCTCTATTAGAAAGGATAGTACGGATGTTAGTAAAGGACAGTACGCATGCGTTTTTACTATGATTCTAGCAGTATTGTGGTTCGAGCAGGGGTAGGCCTCTATTCAGGCCTATTCGGCATTAGAAGGGGCTAAATTATGGTTAGTTTAGGGACAGCTCACATTGGGTTGGCTTCGAATGGTTGGCTCCTGACATTTTCGCTTAGCCTCGACACAATGGGGATTACTACATTCATATTTGGCACTAGGACTATGGTTTAGTGGAGGGTTTAGCTCAGCATGCTAGTTGATCACCTCAACAACATCTTAGATAGCATGGAGAGCAAAGTAACTTGGCAAATTGGACTAGGGCAAGCACTGCTCCTTAGCACTTAGCGCACTTCAGACAACTCGGCGGACCACCTGAGAGAGCCCTCAAGCTCGAGAGCGTGTAATCGGTCCTAGATCCCTATCAATTTGACTGCATCTGAATTCACAAGTCCCCTTAATTCTGGACCATCCATTTTTGTCAACACTAATGCACCTCTAGATAATATCCTCTTCACCACCTAAAGGCCTTCATAATTTAGATCAAACTTGCCCCTAAGGTCTTTTGCATTTGGCAATACTTTCTTCAACACCAAATCTCCTTCCTTAAAGTATATCAGGTGCACTTTCTTGTTAAAGGCTTAGATCATCCTCTGTTGGTAACACTAACCATGACATATCACTGCGAGACTCCTTTCATCTAGGAAGTTCAAATGCTCCATTCACTTCTTTACTTACTCTGCTTCATCGAGGCAAATTTCTGCCAACACTCAAAACGAAGGTATTTCTACTTCCACCAGTAGTATTGCTTCAGTTCCATATACCAATGAATAAGGTATTGCACCTAGAGAGGTTCTAATTGAGGTTCTGTAAGCCATGAGAGCAAAGGGAAGCATCTCATGCCAATCTCTATAAGTGATCACCATCTTCTCAATGATTCTCTTGATATTCTTATTAGCAGCTTCAACTAACCCATTCATCTAAGATTGATACGAAGTCGAGTTTCTGTGATTGATCTTAAATTAGATACATACTTCAGCCATTAACTTATTATTCAAATTTGACCCGTTGTCCGTAATAATAGACTCGAGTGCACCATATCTTGTAATGATATCTCTTTTCAAAAATCTGACTACCACTTCTTTGGCCACCATAGCATATGATGCTGCTTCTACCCATTTAGTAAAATAATTGATCACAACTAGAATGAATTTGTACCTATTTGAAGCCATTGGCGAAATTGGACCGATCATATCCATCCCCTACATTGAGAAAGGGCAAGGAGCCAATAACACATGCAATTCTTAGGGTAGAGCATTGATTTTATAAGCGTATACTTGACACAGGTGACAATATCTTACATACCTAATATAATCTGATTCCATCGTCATGATCTTCCTAACTAACATGTATCCATTCATGTGAGGACCATAAACTCCCTTATGCACTTCTTTCATTAATTACTTGGCTTCTTTTTCATCTATACACCTCAACAATGATGTATCTGGTGATCTTTTGTACAACGTAGCTCCACTTAATAAGAAATGAACAGCCAATCTTCTTAAAACTTTTCTATCTTTTCTATTAGCCTCATCAGGGAATGCACTCGTTTAAAGTAACTTGTTGATATCATAATACCAAGGCTTCTCTGGTTGTTTCTCTTCAACTATTAGGTAAAAAGCCAGCTTTTCCTCTACCTCAATCTTCAGGGGCTGGATTTCTATCACATCGGTAACTTTCATCATTGATGCTTAGATGGTAAGTGCATCGGCAAATTGATTTTGGGTTCTTAGAATGTAAGTGAATGAAATTTCTTAGAATTTTTTAGTCAGCTTGCCTAAATGCTCATGATAAGGTATCAGCTTCTCATCTTTCGTCTTATATTCTCCTAAGATCTAGAGAATTATAAGAGAAGAATCTCCATTCACTTCAAGCCTTTGTATTCCTATGTCTAGTGTCATTTTGAGCCCTAAAATGCAGGCTTCATATTCTACTATATTGTTTGTATATTGAAATGCTAACCTTGCTACCACAGGGAAATGATTACCCTCGAGTGATACCAGTATTGCTCCTATTCCACATCCAAACACATCGACTACTCCATCAAAATACATTTTCCATTTTGATTTCTCACCACTTAATTCATATGCCACCATCACATTTTCATCAGGAAATTGAGCTTCTAAACCATCTTCTTCAACTTCTAGCGAGTATTTTAAATTGATAGGCCACTGCCTACCCTTTGACTGAACTCTAACTTACGTATTTGGTATTAAACTTAGAGAGCAACATCTGCTACTTTGATATTCTCCCGATCAATGCCGGTTTTTCTGCTAAATACCTTAATAAGTCATGTTTTGTTAACAGGTCTACTGAGTAATAGAAAGTATACTGCTTAAGCCTGTGCATCACCCATACTAAGGCACAACACGTTCTTTCTACATCTAAGTATTTTTGTTCGCCTTTCATGAACTTCTTGCTCAAGTAGTATATATCTTGTAAACTGTGACCAAAAACAGATAAGTTGGTCACTGAATGGGTCCAAGCTTGCAGAAAGCTCGAAAAGGGTTAATGGGGACAGTTTGCTTGTTCGAGTAGGGGCAATTTATGTAGTCCGAGGTCTCTCTCGACATGTCGGCAAGGGTGATGCCAAGTAAGTGGTCAGGCATAAGAGAGGACTAGATGTTGTCTTGGCCATCCATTTCTCGACATTCTTTCTGCGAAAGATTAGTATTCATTTGGTTCGACTTAAGGAGTGACTCGGTAAGGAGATACTCAGCATCGGAAAAAGTCAGCTGGAGTAAGAGAATCCACCATGCCAAACCTTCCAGTACTCAAGCTTAGCTTCAGGTCAATAGGCCTATAGCTCGATTCCCATCAATATAAGATGCTCTTTTCTACCTATTTCATCTTTCTACCCCAACATACATCTCATCGATTAAGAATTTTTAAGTAAAGAATTAATGGCCTTCCTCACATAGGAGTGACCAGTACTGCGAATTCATGAGATACTATTTTATTTCAACAAATGCTTGCTCACACTCTTCAACCCATTCTATCGCTGCATTCTTCCTCAAAAGTTTAAATAATGACTTGCATTTATCAATTAGCTATAATACAAACCAAGCAATGTAATTCAACATCCCCAAAAATCCCTGAACTTCTTTTGCAGTCGTTAGTACAAGTATGTTTATAATTGCCTTAACTTTGTTTAGGTCCACCTCAATCCCTCTTCTATTAACTACAAAACCCAACTATTTGCTCAAGGCTACTCTAAAGGTGCACTTTTTTGGATTCAGTTTTAGTTGAAACTTTCTCAACTGATCAAATAGTTTACGCAAAACATCCACATGATTCTCATCCTCCTTGGATTTGGAAATCGTATCATCTACATAAATTTCAATTTCCTAATGCATCATGTCATGAAACAAGGCAACCATAGCATACTGATAAGTTGCCCCAGCATTCTACAACTCGAAAGGCATCACGCAATAACAAAATGTTCCTCAAGTAGTAACGAACATGGTTTTGATTTTATCTTCTTCTGCCATCTTGATCTAATTATATCCTAAGAATCCATCCATGAATGAGAAAAGATGATTTTAGGTCATATTGTCTACCAATACATCAATGTGTGGTAAAGGGAAGTTATCCTTATTTGTCGTTTGGTTTAAATTACAAAAGTCTACACATACCCTAACTTTCCCATTTTTCTTCAACACTAGCACTACATTAGCTACCTATTTAAGGTAACTAGACACTTCTATGAACCCAACTTCTAGTAATTTCTTCACTTCTTCTTTTATCTTAAGGAGTATATCCAGCCTAAACCGCTTAAGCTTTTGCCTTTTCAATTTAATATCTTCTCTTGTCGGCAATTTGTAAACTACAATTGATGAATCAAAACCGAGCATGTCCTTATAGGATGAAGCAAATATGTCCAAGTATTCTGATAACAATTATGACAACTCTTGTTTCTAATCATCTACTAGATTACCCCTAATTTTCAAGTTTCATGGATTCTCTTCTATCCCCAAATTAATCTCAACTATTAGTTCATCAATAATCACCCTACCCTATTCAAATCAATGCCAACTCTCTTGTATTTCACTTGAAGTCTCAATATCATCTTCGACATCCAACCCAATAGGGCCAAAGGTAATATTGGTACTCTCATCATTTACAAGCGCGAGATATCCATTATTTTCATTGTTTTTATTAGATCTAAAGAATAAAGGAAAAAGCAAAAGGATAATGAATAATTAACAAAGAAGAATTGATAGAAAGAAAGGAACTAATTTTATTGAATGAATTCAAATTGTCTAAAAGAAAAAGGGCCTAACTAATTGGACTAATTATTGAAATCGAATGATACTAATTGATCTAAAGAGACCTATAAATAGGAACGAAAAACCAGTTGCAAAAGGAAACTGGGATGCCAATATCTTTCTCCTCATCTGGATTAATGCTGCATTGCTAAGCCAAAGCCTTTGATAAACTGGCTACTTTGGGTTCTTGAACACCAGCTAGTATTGGGAATGTCTAATGGATGTCTAGAAAATCCATATGAGCATGGTACAACTAATCTCGTATCTTGCCTTTGGTTTTGGTCTTCATTTCTTGAATCTCCTCTTCGGTGAGCTCATATCTAAGTTCGAACATTCCAATCTGTTGCTTAGACTGTTCTGAGTGACTTCATGCCCCTTATCTTGACACTTCAATCATGTTAACCTCATCAAAAATTGGTTCCTCTAATTCTTCACTCCTAATGTACAAAATAGTCGTCTCTTTGTAAATCTCGTAATCTTACTCCCTAAGAATAGTAACCAATTGCCCATCAGTTATGAATTTCACCTTCTCATGTAGACTAGATGGAATTGCCCCTGCTAAGTAAATCCACGGTCTCCCCAATAAAAGATTGAAAGTTTACAGTATATTCAGGACTTGAAACAAAATAGTAAATATCTGTGGACCGATCTCAACCTATAGCCCAATTTCTCCAAGTATTTCCCTCTTTAATCCATCAAAAGCTCTTATTGAAATCAAGTTAGGCTTTATTTCATTTGAACCTACTCCAAGCAAATTCAGTGTTGCCAGTGGACACATATTCAGTGAAGACCCATTATCTATCAACAACCAAGCAACCACTTTCCCTGCACACTTGACCACTATGAAAAGGGGCTTTATATGCCGATCTCCTTCTTCACTTAGCTCATCTAGTGAGAATGAAATCTAATCCATTGCAAATATCGAATTAACCACCATTCCCAGCTTTTCAGTTGAAATCCCTTCAAGTACTTTAACATCTTTTAGAATTTTGATTAAAGCTTCTCACTGGTACTTTGGCTAACTAATCCATAATCTTGTACTCACTAGCTTTCACTATCTTCTTAGCAACATTCTGATCTTTCTCATCCGTAACTTCAAAAATTTTTCCAGAAGCCTCCTCCACAGTAGTCTTCCTTTTGGCCTTTTCATGGTCATAGACTCGTCCTAAGCGTGTAAGCCTACCGACCATAGGTAATGAGGACCTAGCTGTCTAATTCACCGTTTGGTAATCTAAATAGGCTACTTTGTAATTCTCTGGGGCTATTGGGACATTGAAAGCAATTTTCTTAGGCTTACCCAATTCCTCAGCCTTCCCGTAGTACTCAAAAACCAATGGTTTAGGCCCACCTCCAATCATGCCAACAATCTTAGTTGTCTTCTTAGCTTCTATAATAAGCTTGTCTTCTTCCTCAAATTCATCTCCCTATCTAGTAGGTAGTTCATCAACATATATTGTAGGTGAATCGGCATAATCAACCAAATACTCAAACTTTCTTGATGGCTCTCCCAAGGTATCAATTATCGAATCTCTAGCTTCATACCTTTCTCTGAGCCCCTTTTGAATACATCTCTTTCGTGGTTTTGGAACCGTCATAGCTATAATGTCAACTTTCTTTATCTTCCCATCCTCTAACAATTGATATATTACCGGTCTAGTTTGGGTTTTATCTCTGAGATTCATATTTGCAAGTGGTCCCTCTTCAATAGTAATGGGGAGACCATCCAAGTCAATTTCTGGTTTAGTTACTTTTGCGATAATCATGTTGATTGAGCGTCCATGATCTAGTTGAGGATTATTACCCACGTTGGGAGCAAGAGTCTGAATGAAGTCTAATTGAACCAACTTCGCATCAATAAGATCCTAAATCTTATGTTTAAGTCTCCAACACTAATCTGTAGAATACCCCACTTGCCCCAAATGATAATCACAACGGAGCTCTGGTTTATAATCTCCCGGTCTTTGTCCCTCCTTTGGTATTTCAAATGTCAAGAGATTCTCCTTCCTTAGTCATGCAAAAACTTAGCTTAGAAGGGTGGGAATATGAGTAAACTATCTCCTTTTTAGGTGGTTATTCTAACTCGAATTCCACAAGAGATTAGATCCTCCTATCATGGCTACTAAGGCTGCCGATCTGATAAGGTTATCAGTGTTGACAATGCTTACAGTAGCTTCTTTAGCTTTGTTGGAAAATCTCACAAGCGACATCTTCTTCTCAGTCGCTTCAGGATTAGGAAGCCTTCCAATAGCGATAGCTTCCTCAATTCGACACCGTAAGGCTACAATTTCTGAAAAGTTAGAGGTAGGGTATCCTACCAAATTTTGGTAGTATGGGCTTCCAAGAGATTAATGAAGCCAAAAGTTAGATCCTTCTCTGTTAAGGATGAAGTTACCTTAGCTATCATGCCCCTCTATCTCTAGGCATACTTTTTAAAGCTTTCATTGGCCTTCTTTCGCAGATTATTCAAATCCCATATGGATGGGGCTACCTCGATATTGAATTCATACTGGTTATAGAAGGCTCGAGCTAGCTTATCCCATATGTCAATCTCATTTAAATCCAATTGGGCATACCAAGTTAAAGCAGGCTCAGTCAAGCTATCTTGAAAGGTTTAGACCATCACCTTATCAGACTTCGTGTATTTTCCCATCTTTCTGACGTACAGCCTAGTATAGAGCTTCAGATAACTGGTCCCATCGTATTTCTCGAATTTCGGAATTTTAAAATTTTTCGAGAAATCATCATCTTCATATGTGAGAAAATTAATCATTCCCATTTGCTCAAGCTTATTAACCATTTCTAAAGTTTTCATCTTCTCAGTCAACTTTTGCATAAACTTCCTTTCCATCTCTCAGTGTTTTTCCTCAATCTCCTTCCTCCAGATCTTAACATTGGGAATCGATTCTACATCTTCCAATTCAAGGGGAAGGGTTGCTTCTGCATTCCAATTCGAGTTGACTTGAGATACCTGCCTATCATTAAGAATTCCAATAGCCCAAGTGAGAGCTTAAGTTTATTCAACCATCTTGTTCATGTTTTCTTCCAAGGTTCCAACTCTCGGGTCAGGCTTGGTTTGACTAACATTTCCAGTACCATAGGTTGACATTCTTGCCTTAGAACGAATGAATATCGGGTTTCTAGCTTTGTCTACTCACTTGGGCACTATCTTCAAAATCCTAAACGAAAACCCAAGTTTTAGACATCTTCATGAACTAAGATTTTTTGTTGTTTTTTCATTTTTATTTTTTTTCTTCTTGTTGTTTGCTTCTTTTTTTATTTTTATTTGTTTTTTTGTTCATTTTTTAATTTAAAAGGGGCAACTATCAAGAAAAAAAATAAAAACAAGCAAAAGACTATGCAATCAATAAAGGTTTTCATTTAATGAAGCTATAAATTTATTAATAATCATAAAATGAAACCTATACAACTGACTAAAAGAAAAAGAAATAAACTCCTAACTAATCTTTCTAAAAAAAAAAAATCAAACCCTATATCTATAAGAGCTAATGGATCTGGCTAAGATGGGCTTCATAGTGTTAATGTTGACCTAACTTTCCATGTCCATATTACATCTATATTACATAAAGCATGAAATGACGCAACTATTTACAACAAAGATATTAAATTTACAAAAAGCTGGATATGATATTAATAATTTTGCAACTTCTTCAATTTTCAAAAAAAAATAAATAAATTACTCAATCTTTTACTTACTAAGAGACAATGTAAAAACAAGACACATATAATAAAAGAAAATAACAATGATTAAACAAACATTAGTAAAAATTAAATTAAATTAAAAAATGCAATATGCCATGCACACATGTAATGCAATAGGGGCCAGTAATTAATAAATTATAGAAATTATTACGAACCTGCTGTCAAAGAATACCCTTATATATAAGTATGTTCAAAATAAGATTTAAAAAGAAATTAAGCTCGTGAATACTTATATATAAGGGTTACTAATTTCTTAACTTCCCCTCTTTTTGAAAAAGAACGACAAACTGACTATAGATTGATCAAGCTTTTCCTATAATTTATAAACCATTATCCCTTTTTTCAAAAAGAATGATGTAAGAGGGTAAGATCTACGAGTCTCAGGCTTTGTAGCTCCAAAGCTTTTCAAAGAAAAATCTAGTAGGCTACATTGAAGCTTGAGTGAGCTCACTTATCACCACCAAGTGAGCTTAACGGCCCCAACAACCTGAGGGTTACACAATGACGACCCGTCCTAAGCTCCTAAGGTAGTTAAGGTCCAACCACATTTAAGAATACAAATGGTTATTAAGATAAAACAGCTCCCCACCCCCCCATATCCCCGATACAAGCCCATTGGGCCGAGTTTTTCTTAATGCTTACATCACTAAAAACCAATTAATACAACTATAATACAATAAAAGAAAAAATAATACAAAAAGCCAATCAATTAATTTTTTAATTTTTACATAGCTAACCTACTAAGCGTCCTAGTAGAGTCATTAATTCTATTGGGCTCTATTTTATTTTCCTTAATATAACTTATATTAAGCCCAGCCCATTTAATATAAATTACTTAACATAAAATTACGGAAACATTTTTCTTAAAAAAAATGTTTCGAAAAAATATTTTTAAAAATTAGAGTCGCCAACCAGTTCAATTGGTAAAAAGTGAAATTAGGGATTTTAGGTGAGAAAACCCTAATTTGGCCACTGATACGTGTATTTTCTAAAAAATAATTTTTAGAAAAATAATAAAAAAAAAAACTAAGGTTTGAGCCTAACCTATTAAAATTAAGTCATCGTGTAAAAATAAAAAATTAATGGGCTTTATTTTTTTATATTTTTCCAAAAAATACTAAGATATGTAAAGATATACAAGATATAACTAAAATGAATTTTTTATTATTATTTTTATTACGAATTTTCTTCAAGAAAAAGGAAAAAAAAGTTTTTTTATTTTTATATAGTTGCCCTGAAGGTACCTATATACCCGCTAGTCGAGATCCAACCAACAAAGTTCTTTTTTTTTTTATAAAAATATTTAGTGGGTGGATTCTTTTAGATTTGAAAACCAAGCCAAATTTATGTTTATTAAACTATTTATTATTTTTTTAAAAAATCCTAGAAAATCTAATTTTCACGAATCTATTTTAAAAAATATGACTAGCTAAATCTTTTTTAAAATCTCAATTAAGATTTATTATTTAAAAAAAAAACACTCACTACATGTTAAAAATATCTTTCCTAAATCGTATATGCAAGATACGTTCTAAATACATATCTTCTCCGAAGATATGGATCTCGGAGAAAAGATACGCTTATTTTTTCAAAAAATGCAACTTAAGAAAAAATTCAAATTATCTAAAAATAAAGCAAATAATATGACGATTCAAAAAATAAGAAAAAAAAAACACACTTAAAAAAATTAATTAGGAAACATAATTAAATTAACTAATAAAAGAAAATAAAAAATTAATTTTTTTATTCCCTAACGAATCAAGTCACGTAGTCAGTGTGTTTGTGTTGATCCTATCGTAATCGCCTAAACTACGTTTGCATGCTTGGTGTGAAATTGATCGTGCACTTGGGTGGCGTTGTGTTGATCATACATGGTAGTGAATCTTGTGTGATCATGAAGTGGCTCGTGCATGTGGCTGTACACATGTATTATGTCAAGTACAACTGTGTTGGTGCTCGTTGTGCAAGTAATAGTGTTCGTGTCACATCAACTATATTCATCTATGAGCATCAGTGTGTGTATGTGATTTGTGAGTGCAGCATGTTCAGTTTGTGCAACAACAACGTGTTGTGTATGTGTGTGAAATCGCAATCAATAAGTGGCGTCAGGGATTGGAATGTGTCAGTGAGTGTGGCGTAGAGCGTATGCTATGTCGAGTGGAGTGAGGCTAATGCATATTAATCAAGTGCTATAAGACGTATAGTGGATTAGTGTTCGGTTGTGGGTGTCAGGAGGCTATCGACTTATAAGGCAACTGTATCTTTATGTGGTGAGTGAGAGATGTTGGTAAGTGCTATGTATTTGTGTGACTATAGCAGTGGTGTAGGATAGTGTGCTACGACAAATAGTGGAATGCAGCAATGCTCAGTATGCAATGGGTGAAGTGTAGGCCATGTCCAAGTCTACATGTTGGCATGTCGACTTTAGTGAGCATGTTGTGGAATTAAGTAAATGTGTTATGGGATTGCGAGTATGTGTTCTAAGATTGTGAGAAAACGTCCTTAACTCTACCATCAAATTCCTATTTATAATACCCACAATTGAATCTTTCATATCGAAAGATATGATAATAAACTCAGATACGAAAGATATAATTTAGATTCTTTGAAGATTCGACCTAGTTTTTAGAAACCTTACTTTAATTTGGGCTTTCTATTTTTTGAGCCCAATTCAGTTCAATTTGATTGAGCCCAATAACCCACTTAATAAATCCTAAGTCTATTCTAGCCCAATATAAAAATTCACTTTATATCGAATTGGACTAAAATATTTTTCATGAAGCCCAATCTTTTAACGACTTAGAATTCATTAAACTGACTCAACTCGACTTAACTCAACTCAACTCAACTTGACTTAACTCAATAAGATTCGACTTCGATACAATTGGACTCGATATGTCTTGACTTCATACTTTATTATTATTATTATTTTTTTTTATATTTCTAGCTCAATAAAACTACTAAAATAAAAATGGCAAAAATAAGGTGTCTACAAGACAAAATGAACCCCGTAAACTTTTGGATCCGAACTCGAAGCCAAATGCAGGAGTTAATAAGTAATCCCTAGAACTACTCAATATATAACAATAAATCATATAATAATAAAATCCATAAATGAAAAGATTAAACCCTAAATCATAAGTCACAAATCTTATATAATAAGTTGAAAAACCTTAAAGAGAGCAAAACCCTCAAACCATAATCATACATGTTAAAACCTAAAAGCCCTAATACATGGGAATCCTCAAAATGATTAGAAAATATCAATAGGTTGACTAAAACCTTAATTAGAAGTCTAAAATCTTAATTCAACCAATAAACCCTAAGCGTATCCCTAAATTATTCGTTAATTGCAAATAATTTCTCTAATCCCTTGGAAACCCTAAATTATGAGCCTTGTATACAGTAAAAAACCCTAATCAATCTCGAATAATAAAGGAATCTAACAAATGAAGTAATATAGGTCGATGAACTTAATTAAAATGATTAAATATGGCAAGACCTTAGTTATGCCCTAATTAGGCCTAAATTACTTAATTAAGGTTAACCGTGATTAATTAACTTAATTACCCTTTAATCCATCTACCAACTCTCATTACATCTTAATTAGTAATAAGTCAAACTCAATTAAAAACAAAAGATAAAGGATTAATTGATAATTAGAGGACACTTGCCCTTTAGGAGACAAAGTCCTCCCTCATTTGGCAAAAAACAAATAAGGTACAATAGCACTGTGAGGGCACCATGTACCCTTATCCCAAAATAGCCACCCATGAATTCACCTTCGATATCTACCATTTCAACCCTCCAAAAACCTCATTTGGCACCATTCTTCATGCATAGAAAACCCAAGGAAACACTCTCAAGATACTCAAACAAAAACCAAAGGAAAAAGAGAAGAAAACAAAAGGAGCTATTACACCCCCCTTACATACATCAGCACCTTTGGGTCCTACCACCACCACACGCTAATAAATGACAAGCCACTACCACCAAAATATCACACATACACCCTAATCTCTAGCCAACAAACATTTGCTCTTAAAGGAGTAAGTTTCAACTTTGTTTTTTAGTAGAAAAATTAGAACTGGTGCAGGCCAGCCTAAGGTAAAACTCACCCGACTTGACTTTCTTGTTCACATAAGTTATACCTATGACATCTTGAGAGTTTAAGATTAGAAATACTATATAAATATGTTATAATCATGTACATATTATTTTAGAGCCTCATAATTACATGTTCATTCATGTACTTAGCTAGTTTGCTATTCGTATTCTAAAGGTGTAAAAGATAGTTTTATGTAGATAACTCGAAAAGATGTTGATTAAACTCTATAACACCTTAAGTACCATCCATGCCACCCCCCTCCTTGATATGTATCCATCTTGTTTTCACCATTATGGTGATGTTATTAGCTTAAAATAAGTAGAAATGTAATTAAAACAAGGAAACACACTAGAATAAGTATTGGATGGAAGAAGTTGAAGGAAAGCCTAGAAGAACCTTACTTGGCCACCACTTTTATGAAAGTTTCAAATTTGTAAATTTTGATTTATTAGCTTAATAACATCATTATTTAGTGTTAAGTATGGTTTAGGACTTAATTAACCAAGTTAATAGGGTAATGATGAGTTAATGGCCTAAACTGGTTAAGTTGGTGATTACGGCCTTAGGAATAGTGTTAGAAACCCCATTAATGAGATGAACCACATCTAGAACATTTAGTAAAATAGGTTATTTAGTGGACTCATCAAGATATTTGGCCCATTGGAATAAGCAATGCAAATTAAGCCTAAATTAGCTTAGTTAATTATTAAAGCCTTAAAAATATGATTAGGAGCCCAATAAATGCAAAGAAGTATATCTGAATCCTAATAGAAAATGGACTTATTTTAAGGCTTTTAGTAGGCTTAAGCCCAAAATAATCAATAGAGTTGGGCTTAAGGCCCTAAAATGCAAGATAAGCCCAAAAGCCCTTAAAAGAACCAAGAATAGAGACTAATAACTTAGTAACTAGATCCGATCCCAAAATTAAAAGGCTCATAAAATAAAATATAAAATGTCTATTATGTCTAAAAGCACATTAAAGCCATCCCCTATTAGCTCGTTAATAGGTAAGGGCCTTAAACTAGTAAAAAGGGCCCATTTAGGCTCATAAGAGTAACACTAAGGCTCAAATTAAAAGTTATGGAATTTGATCAGAAATCTAAACTTAAAATACCTAAATAAAGGCCCAAAAGGTCAAGTATAAGGCCCAACACTCAAAATTAAGCATAAAGCCCAAAACTAAGCCCAAATCCTAAAGTAGTCAAATTAGTACCATTGACCAACGAACTTGTTTGGCCTAAACCCAATTCCTCACGTCCAAACACCTTAAAAGGACTTCACCAAATGAAAGAACACTTGAAAACAATGAAAATCAACTATAAGAATGCGAAATTCCGACTTAAAACAAGAAAGCTATCACCAAGATGCAAAATAAGTAGAAATAGGGAAACTATAGCGAAGCTAGTAAATAGACTACATTTAATATGAGTCTTATTTATTTTAGTTACCTTACTCAGTTGATTTAGGATACCAAGTTCAAGACTATCGAAGACTACAAGGAATACTTGACTTCAAGGTTGAGTGAGTATACCGCCCCCTATTTTACTTTGTTTTGTGCTTGTATTTAGTATCCTATTTAATCATATATGATAATTGAACTTAATGCATGTTAGGGTATATGGGAACTTATGTGTGCCTGTTTTGGTTGAACTATGCTTGCAAAATATCTTAAGATATTTCAAACACCCTTGTTTGCTACATTAAAACATAGGGCATTAGAGTGTCTAGAATATACTTGCTTAACCACCCCATGAATCCGAAATTGATAAATATTCGGCCTCTAATTAAACTAAACATGCATTACATCTTACAACATGAGTTAAACCACACAATAAAGTGGGAGATCATGCTTGGATTGATCCATATTGATATTATGTTTTGTGATTATTTATCGTATGATGTATTTCATATGACATGTTCTTGCCTCGACCCTTGGGAACTACTCGACTCCAGAGAGTACCGCCTTCTATTTGAGGCCGAGCCATGTCTACTGCTAAGGGTGGTTATATTGTTAAGATATTTCATATTAGATGTGAATACCTAGGTCCTGATGTACCTAAATACTTCCCAACACGAGCAACAGTGAACACTAAAACCATATTGTATACAGTTACCAGCAAACTGTATATACTGTTTGCATTGCATATGCTTATACATACATTCATATGTTTTATAAATAACTTACTTGCTATTGTTTGATGGTAAGGTAGGAAGGTTACTCACTAAGCTGGATGTAGCTTACCCCCAATAGTTTCTTTTGTAGGTCTTACAAAGTTAAGGCTGGGCTAGGAATCGAGTGTAGAGTACTGCATCGAGCTATGCAAGTAGAATATAAGTTTAGTAAAACAAGCGGTATAGTCGAATTAAACTTTTAAGGTATTTAGTGGCATTATGATTGTCGAGATATAGATACCCTTTCTTATTGTTTGGTAGGTGATTCCGACTCTCTACAGTTCTGGTGACTATGGATTATTGAATCACTTGTAGATATATATATATAAGATTTATACAAATTGAATAAGCACGCTTAGAAACTTATTAGTTAGAGCTTTGCAACCTCTAACTTGCAAGGTGATCTTTATATCATGAATACACATGTAATACGAGGATTTTAAGCAAAACTACTAAGCCCCCCTTTTAGGGCATTACAAAAGTTATAGTAGGTCTTAAGAACTTGAGAAAATGACCTTCTTCTAGTCCTTCAAGGCTTTAAGTGTTTTCCTTTTCAAGTTTAAAGTTGGAGGTGAAATAGGTGATGAAACAAGTGGATGAAAAGGCAAGAAATGGGGGGGGGAGGCTTTAAGAGGGTGTTTTGGTGTGTTATTGCATAAGAAAAAGTTGAAAAAAAAAGATAGGGATGTATAGTGGGCAGCTTGTAGGTATGAAGTGCAAGCAAATGGAAGAGTTTAATTTTTGAAAAAACTAGATTTTTTGATAAGGGTGAGGGTTAGTCAATCGAAGGTGATAAGATTTGGTGAGCTATGTTATCTTTTATATGTCTTCAAAGAAGGGAAAAAATAATTAGATAAACAACAACAAGCACGATTGACAAGGAAAAGGGGGAAAGTTGATTTCATTTAAAAAAAAAATTCTTTTAAGGGATCAAGGAAAGGGGTTAGCCAAAAATTTAACAAGTTGGTTGGTAGGGGTAGGATTTGGGGGCTTTTATTGTCCTTTAGATCATATCATGTAACTTAGGTTTAGGGGATGATAGGACTTTAGTTAGGAGATTCAATTAGTTTAATGGGGATGGTTTTAGTGCAATTACATTAGGGATTTAGTTAGATAAAATAAAAAAAAAAGTTTAGTTAAGACATGTATTTAGACAAAAATACATATGTATAAAACATACTTTTCTACAATATATATATGATATATTATGAAGGGAAGAAATTATAATAATATATATCTACATATACATTAATGGTGCTACATGTAGTGGGATGTATAGGGTATAATTTGCAACTTATTAATTTATTAATTTTATCTGTTGAAATTAATTAATTATTATTATTTAGAATTATCTCTAATCCTTCATTAGCAATTTTGCATGTCTAGCAATAACATTATCAAACTAAAGTGTTATTAATATTAAGGTAAATTTTTAGAGTTTTATAATCTTAGGGTTTAGGATTTTAGGTTTTTAGTAAGTTCAGGTTCAATTTCTTATAGGTATATGTACATAGGGTTTAGGGTTTTTTTGGTACATGACTAGGGTTTTCGAATTGTGTATTAGGTTTTTTCGTTTTAGATTTTGAATTTAAAATTTTAATCAATTTTGAATTTATTGATTTAGTTAACTTAGGGGAATACCTACAGTACTTGAGTTCGGCATTATATCTTAAAGGATAAATTTATAGGGTTTACAACTTCCAAAGCTAAGTTAGAGTAGATAACAAACAATACAATCTAGCCAATATTACAACACATACAATTTACACATAAAATAGCAGATTCAATCTTTATGCTTGTAGTAGCCCAATCAAGTATCTATTGCTAGTAATACAATATGTTATACTCATGCACATGGCATGTATCGGTACCGATATCCTAAGCTTAACTAGCTCACACTTCTCTCTAAGTTAGTACAATACTCAGAGAACATCACATTATCAGCAAATGTCACAACCCGAAGAGTGGCTTAGCCGTAGCAAGTCACTATATACTATACAAAAGACCATAAATTGGCTTCATTTCCAATCGACAACCTTTTATATGACATATAAGGCTACTACTCAACCATCATGCATGAGTTATACAGGTAAAGATCATATCACAACAATTATAATATTATAAGTTTTCATACAATATCTTTACAATTTAAAATGTACAGAACCTTAATTCCCAAAACACTAGTAGTCAAGCAACAATAATAGGGGAGTAATCTTAAATGGCTACTAAACATCATAATATAAAATAATATTGAAATACTGGGAGTCCCACTATACATATAGATTTACTTAAGCTCTCCTCTTCTGTACAATTTTCACAAAAATCCTAAACTAACCTTAAGCATGCCTCGGCCAAGAACAGTAAATAAATCCTCCCACAACAAAAGCCTATAGAGGTGTAAGCTATAAAGCTTAGTGAGATAACCCTTAACCATACAAACAAGCAAGTTATCAAGTAGTTAATTACAAACATATGAATGCATGATTAAGTAGAATGCCACACAAATGTATACAGTTGACTAGGTATAGTATGCAACTCAAATTTAACACCATCTAAAGTCAAGGTTACAAAAAACATATCACCAATCAAATCTGGGTACTATACCTGAACCCACATAACTATGAAACTTTGCATTTCGTATCACAAGAAAATAGTTTATTTGATTCCAATTTAAAAAAACTAAGCTCCAGGTATAGTTGTGAGTAGGCTCCGTAGTCTACACTTACTCCTAAACAAAAGCCTCTAGACTCGAATCTTAGCCTAACGGTTGGTGCCTCTAATGCCTAATAAGCTCACAGGCCTAGGTAAGGTCATGTTATACAAGTGCATCATACTAAACACTTTAATCTCAAATATATATAAAACAACCCCTGCATGGCCTCTCACTACCCCTATGTGATGTGATGGCCAAAACATTTACAATATAATGCATGCTTATGCATGATTCAATTTCATTTAGTAAAGTCAAGTATACTTGTGTTTGGTTATTAGGCAACTAACCGATATCACAAATAGCCAAATTCCCCATAGTTATCTAAAATGCAACAATTGATTTATTATGACAATTTAAAGAATATTTATGTGGCAAACAATCAATATCAATCACATGTAAATCCTAAACCCTACACACTGACCAATTTATCAATAATATTTAAATATCACTTTCTACAATCACAAACAAGTATAGAATCATTAGAAGTACTCACTTAACCATAATAATAGTCAGTAGGGAAATTGGTATCCTTATTAGGATCACCTAATAATCAAGGAATATAAAAGATAACAAGTATTTAAGTGAGGAAATTATTCTATTTAAATATTTATTTAATTTATCTAAAATTTTCTAGTTATCTTACATAAATTTCCCAATTTGAGCTTCTTCTTTAATTGCGTATAATTTTTTCGTTTTAAATCCGATTTTTATGATCTTATAGTCAATTTTTACCCTTTTTTTACCTACTTTCATGAAACAAAGTCCATTTTGGACACTAGAACTCGCGTTTTCTATTATAGGCCTAAGTTGTTACGAATTTCTTTATTTTAGGCCCAAGTGTTTTTCATTATCCTTATTGGTTTTTCTTAATAATTTTATTTATTTGACTTTACTTTAATTTTAGTAATGGGCCTAAATAATTTCTAAATTTTATATTTTTAAAATATTTTTATTTTTGGGCCCAATTTATCATGATTTCTTCAATATATATGAGACCCAATCTTTAACCTACTACTTGAGACCTAGAGTGGTTAATCACCTCTACTATACATGGGACCTAGGGAGTATAGCTTATGGAAGTAATAAAGAAAAGTCATTAAGAGAAATTTATGAAATAGGTTAAGTCAATTGACCATAGCTAAACTATTCGATATCGATGTGAATTAGGTCGTTCGAAACGATTTAGGGCCTTCCAGTAATTTTGTCCAAATTGAGCCCAATTTTAATATAAGGTCATAAAAATTAGAAAAAAAGTGCTAATAAGATCAATTTCTCAAAATAATATATATAATATTTAATTTCAATAAAATGTACTTTTATCGAGTAAGTTTAATAATGATTGAGAACTCAACATTTAAGCTTCGAAACGTAACAAAACCTTATGGATAAATTATTTAACTTATAAAAATAATTTTGGGAGTCAAATAACATCTAGTGTAGTTATATATTTATGCTACACGCGTTAAATGTACCCAATATATAAATATATTATTATATATACTAAAAAATTGCTAAAAATTGTAACAAATTAATAAAAATTTGAAAAAAAAAAAGGGAAACACATTGAAAAGTTTCTAGAACAGGCATGGCATGCAAAGGGAAACAAAACAACAGCAGCATGAGTTGCCGACAATGTATTATGACTTGTACATGTATATATAAGTGGCAATCCAATAATAGAAGCATTTGTAATGCTCAAATGTTAATCGACCAAGTAGATCTAGTAAAAAGGACTTAGGAGGGTCATTTTGTAGTATTTTGGCAATTCAAGCTTCATAAAATCCTCTCCAAAAATATTTATTTACATATTAAACACAAAATAGAAGAAAATTTGAAAATTATAATAGATTCACAGTTCCAATAGCTACCTACAACCTGATAAGGTGGTGTTAGGGCCACCCCTCTTTGGCCAACAATGATCGGAGCTCCAATGACAATGTAATGTGAATTTTAGCTTTTAAATTAGTTTATTTTACTAAAAATATAAAAAAATGTTTAAAAATTATGAAATTTGGTTTTCCTAAGTATTTTTACATGTAGAATCAGAATATAAACCCAAAATATTAAAATTAAAATTTCTTATATGGGTTCCTTAAGAGTAGGCTTAATTCTAACAAATTTTGTATGAACTTTTAAAAATAGTAAACCATGTTATTTTGAGCTAATTTTTTGTGGGTTTATTCTTCATATGATATATTTGATCTAAATAAAAATAAATACACCTATAGAATTTATTAAATTTATTTTATATAATTTGTCTTGTTTTTCCAATTAAAGGAATATTGGGTTTTTAATTACATTTCTTAGTCAATTTGACTTGTAATGATTTATGAAGCTTAGTTATGATTTTGGAAATATTCAGTTCGAATATTATAATTTTATTTGATCATTTACCCAATTTAAGCTAATTTCTAGTAAAATCACACCTAAAATCAACTTTTCAAAAAATATTATATATTACATTATTTTAGTACTTTTCATTACCAGAATATAATAATCACGATTTACTGAGTATAATATATTTTTCATAGCTTTAATGGACTTTGGATGCTAAGTATTATATATTTTCCTAGCCTTTATGCAAATTGTGTCAAATATGATAATATAAAGTATATTATATAATATGTTAATCTAGTGTTTTTCAAGGCTAAAATAGGATCATTATAATTTTTTGAATGTAATGTGTATTTTATGGATTTTGTAAAGTACAAATACTAAGTAGTAAATAATTTTCTGATTATTTATACATATTTTTCTCCATATGTTAATTAAGGATAAAATTGTTGAATTGGTGATATAATGAATAAGGAGTTAGGAAGTAATGAAACCTAGGAAGGTTGGTTTGGAGTGCTATTTGATGCTTAAATTTGATTCCATAATTGTAACTTGAAAGGAAGCTAGTAAATTATATTTTTAAAATCCCAAGTCTAGCGATGTGGTGGCCTCCGCAATCTACAAACATATGCCCTAAGCAGAAGCTACAAGACACGACCCCTCGCCAACGGTTAGCATCTCTCAGCGCCTAATAAGCCCATCAACTTAGGATAGAGACTCAATAAAATAATGACATAGCTAATGCCCAATCCTACAGGAGGCCCTCCTCCTGTGAGTCCCTTCTCATCTTCTGCATGAAGCGGCAGTCAATGTTATCCAAATGCAATTATGGGGAATGCATGATCCATTTAATTTCTTAATCGTATAAATAGTTAACTCAATTTTCAAGGTGATCAGACATTTTCATTCCATACAATCGCATGTATAAATTATCACAACAATTCCTATTATTATATAATTAACAAGTCATAGCATTCAATTCATCAATTCATACACATGCATTTCCCATATCCCACAAGCATCCAAATTTATATATATAAGTTTAAGTGCATTTATTCTACAAGTTAAATCAAGTAAAGAGTCATCGGGAATTTACTCACTCCGCCATGCGAGTTAGTCAAAATAGTCTACGGGCAAGTCGTCTCCGAACATGGGGTCCCCTGGTCATTGAAATCATAATACTATAAGGGATTGAAATAAAACTTAGGAAACTAAGCTAAAAACCCTTAAGTTATACTCTTAACTAGTTTTCGTATTTTTCCTGGTTTTACTTAAAAGTTCAATCGCGTATAATTTTCTCGTTTTAAGTTTGATTTTTATGATCTTATAGTTAATCTTCATCGTTTTCGAGTGTACTTTAATATGGTGAGGTTATATTTTTGAGATGAGGCACGTAAATCTGTCCATAGGTCAGAACAGTAGTGGTCCTCATGATTTAGAGTGCTTTTGGGCTTTATTTGGTTAATAGGCTTTTTAGTAACTTAGGAATCCCTTTAGGCTTAGGCTTAAGATTTCATTCTAGGCTTAGGCTTAAGATTTAATACTCCTTAAGGTCAAGTTTACAACATTAATTTACACTCCTAAGGCTATCAACTACTTCTTGGGCTCTTAAGTGGGCTTAAGTTATCAAATGAACTTATTTTTTATTCAATTCAAAGATGGTCACTTTCTTGGGCTTAAGGTGTAATCCCCTAAAATTTTCAACCTAATACCCAAAGTAAACCCTAGTGTGCTTGAAGACTCTAAGAATTGACAAGGCTAGTTAAGATAAAAACCTTAATATAACAATCGAAGATTTAATCGCGTAGAAAATTTTTATACCCTAAATGTATATAAACACTAGAGATTGCACTCGAAGGTGATAAAACCCTAAAACTATAACTTTAAGGATATAAAAGTACTAACTGGTTATAATTTATCCTAAAACCCTAATTGATAATATAACCTTAGTATTATACCAAATCATTGGTAAAAGATTAAAGATTAAAGATAACTTTTAATCACTCATAAATACATACAATACTAAAGTAATCAATTAGAAACTAAGATATTACATCATAGATCACATTTATCTTCTAAGTATATAACTAGGTTAGTATTACATAGAGTTAAGGATTTAGTTTATGCTCAGGTTACATGTAATGAACATTAATACCCTAAATGACATTTTTCATCTTAATTACACTAAGTAGCTTACCAAATGGTGTATATAAGATATAAATATCTAATGGAAGATCTCATTATCTATTTTTACTAATCAATTCACTAAACTTCTCGTTTCCTTAATCTTTCTCCTAATTTTTCCCTAATTACTTCATCATGTACACAAAATGGCATTTATTTTTGGAAAGTTGACCAAGTCAACACACATTGACTAAAGTCAAAAGGTTGACTAAGTCAACACATGTTAACTAAAGTCAATATATAGAAAAATCAACAAAAGACACTTACACTTTAGAAAATATCTAAGCCATCTAATGATTTCTTTTCTTTTCTTTTAGGTTTTTCTTTCCCTTCTTCCCTTTAATTGCCATCCACTTCTTTCCCTTTCCTAGACCCCACTTGTTTTCCTTTTCAAAAACAAAAGAACACAAAACAAAGTCCCTTTCTTCTTCTCCTTTCCCAACCGTATCTTCCCTTTCCCTTTCCAACTTTGCATCCATATTCAAGAGCAAATTAAGGTATGTTCTTATGTTACTATGTCTTGCTTCATATTCTTTACTAGTTAGATGAAAAGTTAAGTTAGGTTAAGTAGTTATTTATTGTGTATATATATGTTGATGATGGCTTAAAGTTTCAATCTTTATGTGTAGAAGTGGAGGAATCTTTAGACAATGGAAGAAGATGCATGTGTATATGTCTTTAAATATGTGTACATAAGGGTATACTAGAGAAATACATGTATAAAGCCCTTTGTACATAAGTATCCATTATGTACATAACCTAAAATAAGGTATATACTAACTATACATACATCTACCATGCTAAATATACCCTTAAAATACAAAAAGATGAAATTTGAGAAGCTTTCTTAAGAGGGTAAATAAGGCATACGAAAATACGTATAAAAATATGTATGCCACCATATGTGTCTATGGGTATATGTATTAGTATATGTATAAGTACATAAGTATACATATTAGTATGTTAGAAGTATAGTTATGTATATAACATATGTATGAGTACGTAAGGATATACATACATAAGGATATATATATATATATATTTATATATATATATATATTTATATGTAATGAATGATTACATAAGCCATGACATCATCAAATGATGACATAAGTGATAACACAAGCAATTGATGATCTAAGCGATGACATAAGCATAAGCTTGTAAAATAATAAATTATAAGATTACATAAGAATATAACATATATATGTATACATGTACTTAGGAGTCGAAGATCCTTTAAACCCTAATACACTTCTCAAATTGAATTAAACTTAATTAAGTACATAAATTAATAATACTAATGTAAAATTTTCTAAGTGTAAGAATCAAATAGTTAATTCAATCATTAAGTACTAAGCTAAGATATAAACATAAGCAATAAGAATAATTAAACTTCAATAAGTCAAAATTTCAATAAGTTTAGCCCATATCATAAAACACGGATCTTAACATCTAAAACGAACATCACCGTATGAACGTGTGTCTAAAAACGATGAAAAACAACTATAAGTTCGCAAATATCGGAATTGGAATGAAAAGTTACTAAATACATATAGGTAGTCTCATAACTTACAAATATAAGAAAATAATTATTATTAATCTCATTGAGTATAGTAAACCCTATATACATTATACTTGGGTTATATTGGGGGAACTAGATAAACTACAATAAACTTTTAGTTAACTAAAGAGTTTGACTTCTCAGAATACTTATAAGTTTTACTATTTTTTCATGCATTCAATATCGAGTTCTAGAAACCCCAAAGGCTTAGAGAATGAGCAATAATCCAGGTGAGGGAGTTCTAATGACCTGCTACTTGCTTGTACGTGTTACTTGTATGAGGTTTTGCTGCTTGCTATTGCTTGTATGTTTGAATAACTACTTTGCTTGTTTGCTATCATCTGTGTAATCACCTTTTTAAATTGATAAATATAAGTATTAGACCAAAATAACCAATTATACTCATCGCATGTCTATGACTCGGTAAAGCTATGAATGGAGAGTACTAGCTTTGCAAAAGAATCTTGAGAAAAGTGTTTTTAGAAAAAGCTTTTGTACTCTTAAACATATTTTTGTATGATCTCTATAAGGGCTCGTAGCGCCATAAATAATATTTTAACGTTAAGGCAAAGCTAACATGAGATCTTCAATTGATAGCGAGAAGACTCGCTTTATTGTGCCTGTAAGGCCTTGGATAATTTTGGTTGCAAGAGGACTCGCATGTTTGTGCCCAAAGAGCCTTAGATAGTAGATGGTCCTAGTTTGGGATCCACTTATTTGGATTGTAACTCTTTTCTCGACTAGGGTAATAGTCGAGTGTTGCCTAAAGGGGTGGTGCCCTTAGGTAGCCTCATGCGGGTAAGCTAAGGTGCCTTGTGTAGGTAAGTATAGGGGATAATCGAAGTGTAAACGACGTAATTCTACACCTTCCATAGTTCCAAACTCTTATAGATGTGTTGCTTGCATTCATCACGCTTGCATTCATTTTGTATGTAGATAGCTTACTTGCATGTGTGATAATAATGTGTGATAACTTGCTTGAATGGTAATGGTGAGGGACAAACTCACTGAGTTATTTCATGCTCATTCCCCCTTAGTTCCTTTTGCAGGTTTACTTACAATGGAATTGGGACAAGTTTTAAGTGCCGAGTGCAAGATGAAGATATGTATACTAGTATTAGAAGTAGTCGAGTACCCTTTAGATGTTACATAAACATCCTTCATAGAAAATATTTATATGTTAGAACTTACTATAATTTAATTTTTCTTGCATATATTTTTTTTTTATGTTAGTATATCCTGTCTTATTATTTGATAGGGGATACCAATTCTCTACGGTTCTGAAGAACTGTGGAATATCGGATATCTATAGTTATTTATATTTATATGTTATGTTATGTTATAATAAATTAATTACTTAAAAATCAATAATCTTAGTGATTTATTATTTAGAGTCTTGCAATCTCTGACTTGCAAGGCGATTTTCATATCATGGATAAACACATGTTATGGAAACTTTAGGTAATCCTACTAGGCCCCCTTTAGGGTCTTGACATAAAGAGTGTTTTGTATGTTTCTTGAAAGTCTTAAAACAACTCTTATTGATGTGTCAAGTTGCTAATCAGAAACTTAAGGGTGGTTCAACTTGACATTTGAGGCCCGTTTTAGAAGTTTTAAGCTCGGTCTTAAGTTTTAAGCTTAATATACTTATCATACTTGCCTTAGTTAGTCTTCGCACTTTGTTTACTTACTTTTATCACATTTTTAAGTATCTTTTAGCAATGTTCCAGATCTGGTAGGCTTGAATATGAGAGTTTCCAACTTAGTTTTCCAACTTGTTTCATCATTTTCTTAAGTTTAGGTATTAGATCGTGAACTTAAGCTACTTGTAATCAAATCTTAACTTGACTTCTTTTCCATAAGAGGGTTATTTGACTCATACTTTTCATGAAGATAGTAGATCTCATACTTATTACAACTTTTATATAATAGTTTATGTCTTACAAAGTTAGTTTCCTCATAAAAACTTCATGTAATGGATTTTTCCTTAACCCAAGTTTAGATTTGAGCATGTTTAACTTAATAGAAGTAAAATCAACACTCAAATGACCTTTGAATCTTCACGTCTGTCATGTTTCTTTTCCATTCAAGTTCTCATTTCAAGATTCTCTCAACTTAAAATCTTCCATTCAAAGTGTTAAACAAGCATCTCTATAAAACACTAACTTTACATGCTCATATTTCAACTTCATGTAAAGGTTTCATAAGTTTGTTTCTTAGAGCAGTCTTAGATATTATATCAACTTATGATTATACTCATATCTTCAAGAAATCATAGTCTCCTAACATGAATACTATCCTACTAACAGAAAGAAACACTTACTCATCCACAAAGCAAAAGTATGATAGTTGTGCACTAAGGTTCCACTTCTGCTCTTTGTCTTACTTCCTCCTTTTGCACCTTTTTGAAACCCGACTTGTGGTCCTTTAAAGTGGAGTTTGGGGAGTATTCTAAGGATCCTAAAGAAGCTTTGAATGTTGGAAAAGAAAGACACAAGAAGAAATTGAGTGTGCCATGAGTGTAGGTGTGCTTGAAAGTGGCGGCAAAGTGAAGGATTTGTGAGGTATTTGTGCTTCCACTTTTGGGTTGGTTTTAAGTGAGAGAAAAAGGAAGTGAAAATGAAATTGAAAGTGAGAGAAAATGATCAAAGAGTGGCCGGTTGGGAATGGGGGTGATTGTGTGTTTAAGAAGCTTGATTTTGTTGTCTTGTAGCAACATAAAAGTCAACAATTGTAACTATTGATAATGTAAGCATTAAGGGGTGAATAGTAGAGTGTAAGATAAAGTGATTGATGGATGAAAGATAAGAGTATGGCCCCCCTTACTAGCTTGTACAAACTGGCCATATAGTGTCCTTTTGGAGCATGGAATTGTCTTGTCTCATTTATTAAAGTTAAGCATATGAAATCTTGTGATAATTTGTCCATATGTAGTATAAGTGAAGTGGTGATAAGGAAAGTGTCTTATCATTAGATTTTGGATAAGTTATCAATTGATAAATAACTCCAACTTTCAATTGATACGTCATTTAAGGTGATTTATTGGTCTACTTATTTATATGTAAGGCTTAGGCATGAAGATAAGGACATTGTCTTATAGGGAATTGTTTTAGGACATTGTCTTATAAGGAATTGTTTTAGGATTTATTTTTTGAATTGTTTTGTAGATTATGATTCAATTCTTATAAAATTATGAAATTTTCTAGAGTTGAATAAAATCATTCAAATTAAATTATCAATTAGTCACTTAAGGTTAAAAGTCCTTAATTGTTTTAAGGTTTAGGGTTTTTTTTGTGACCTTAGAGTTCGCAGTTTTTCAAGTTCAGGTTTTATCAATAATAGGCTTTTGAATTGAAAAAAAATTAGTTCATTTCTAATCGTAAACTTGAGTTTTTAGTTTAGTTGATCCTTAGGAACGTTCAGGAAGTACTCTTAGTCAAATCATAGGCCCACTAAAAGAAGGGTTTACAACAACTCCATGCCTAAAAGGACACTATATGGCCGGTTTGTACAAGCTAGAAAGGGGGAGGCCATACTCTTGTCTTTTATCCATCAACCACTTTATCTTACATTTCACTATTCACCCCTTAATGCTTACATTATCAATAGTTTCAATTGTTAACTTTTGTGTTTGCTATAAGACAACAAAATCAAGCTTATTAAACACACTTCCCACCCCATTCCCAACCGGCCACTCTTTCTTCCATTTCTCTCACTTTCAATTTCATTTTCACTTCCTTTTCTCTCACTTTGAAAACAACCCCAAAAGAAAAAACAATCATACCCTACAAAATCAACTTTTGCCGCCACACTCCAAGCACACCCACACACATGGCACTTTCAACTTCTTCTTATCCTACTTTTGCCAACGTTCAGAGCCCTTTAGGATCCTTAGAACACTCCTTAAATCCCACCTCAAAGGATCACAACCCAAGTTTCAAAAAAAAAGGTGCAAGAAGGAGGAAATAAGATAAAGTGCATAAATGGAACCTTAGTGCACAACCACCATATTTTGCTTAGAGGACGAGTAAGTATATTTTGTGTTAGTAGGTTAGTATTCATATTAGGAGACTATGATTTCTTGAAGATATGAGTATGATTATAAGTTGGTATAACATCAAAGACCACCCTAAGAAGCAAACTCATGAAAACCTTACATGGAAGTAAAAATATGAGTATATAAAGTTAATGTTTTGTAAAGATACTTGTTTAACACTCAGAATGAAAGATTTTAAGTTGAGAAAATCTTGAAATGAGAACTTGAATGAAAAAGGAGCATGCTGGACGTAAGGATTTGGAGGTCATTTGGATATTGTTTTCACTTTCTTTAAGTTAAACATACTAAAACCTAGACTTAAGTAAAGGAAAAATCCATCACATAAAGTTTTATGAGGAAACCAACTTTGCAAGACATGAACCATAGTATAAGAAGTATGATAAAAGTGAGATCCTCTATTTTCATGTAAAGTATGAGCTAAATAATCATTTCATGAAAAAGAAGTTAAGTTAAGACTTGAATACAAGTAGCTTAAATTCATGATCTAACACCTAAACTTAAGGAAATGATGAAACATGTTGGAAAATCAAGTTAGAAGCCCTCGTACTCAAACCGACCAAATCTGGAACATCCCTAAAAGACACTTAAAAATATGATAAAAGTAAGTAAACAAAGTAAAAGACCAACCAAGGCAAGTACGATAAGTGTATTAAGCCTAAAACTCAAAACCGGGCTTAAAACTCCCAAAACGGGCCTCAAACATCAAGTTGAACCACCCTTAAGTTTCTGATTAGCAACTTGACACATCAATAAGACTTGTTTTAAGACCCTTAAGAAGCCCACAAAATACTTCCTAAGCCTAAGAAAGTGACCATCTTTGAATTGAATCAAAAATAAGCCCATTTGATAACTTAAGCCCACTTAAGAGCCCAAGAAGTAGTTGATAACCTTGGGAGTGTAAATCAAAGTTGTAAATCTGACCTTAAGGAGTATTTTAAGCCTAGAATAAAATCTTAAGCTAAAGCCCAAAGGAGTTCCCAAGTTATCAAAAAACCTATTAACCAAACAAAGCCCAAAAGCACTCCAAATCATGAAAACCGCTACTATTCTAACCTATGGACAAATTTACGTACCTCATCTCAAAAATCTAACCTTACCACGTTAAAGTACACTTGAAAATAATGAAGATTGACTATAAGATCATAAAAATTGGATTTTAAACGAAAAAGTTATACGCAACTGAACTTTTAAGTAAAACCGAGAAAAATACGAAAACTAATCAAAAGTATAACTTAAGAAGGTTTAGCTTAGTTTCCTAAGTTTTATTTCAATCCCTTATAGTATTATGATTTCGATGACCAGGGGACCCCGCGTTCGGAGACGACTTACCCCCGGATTACTTTGATTGACCAATATGGTAGAGTAAGTAAATTCCTGATAACTCTTTACTTGATTTTGCTTGTAAAATAGATGCACCTAAACTTATATATATAAATTTGGATGCTTGTGGGATATAGGCAGTACATGTGTATGAATTTGTGAACCGAATGATATGGCTTGTTAATTATATAATAATGGGAATTGTTGTGATAATTTATACATGTAATTATATAGAATGAAATTGTCTGATCACCTTGAAAATTGAGTTAACCACTTATATGATTAAGAAATTAAATGGATCATGCATTCCCCATAATTACATTCGGATAACATCGACTACTACTTCACGTAGAAGATGGGAAGGGATTCATAGGAGGAAGGCCTCCTGCAAGATTGGATACTAGCTATATCATCATTTTATTGAGTCTCTATCCTAAGCTGACGGGCTTACTAGGTGCCGGGAGATGCCAACCGTCGACAAGCAACCATGTCTTGTGGCTTCTACTTAGGGCATGTGTTTATGGATTGCAGAGGCCACCACATCACTAGACTTAAGATTTTAAAAGTATAATTTGTTATTCAGTAAAGAAAGTATATATATATATATATATATATATATAGTTTTGTTTTAGCTTAAGCACAATAATGCAAATGAAATAAAACCTAAGGTCTAAAATCCGGATTTTGGTTTAGTTCAGTTAATTATCTCCAAACCCCGATTACACGGGGTGTAATTCTAAGTCGTATGCTATTCCTAGGCTACTGCATACGTTATTTGGCATATTGATTATTCATGCATTCATTTAATTGTGCATCTAATAAATTTCTACCAAGTGACATTGATGAGGGTATTTATCTCACTAAGCTTAAGTTTACACCCTAATAGATTCCTTTTATTACAGGAAAACATCATCGCTAATCCGAGCCAAGGCATACCCGTGGTGAGTCTCGTATAGAGACAGGTTGGAGCGATCAGGGAGCGTAAAGGAGATTTTGTAAAAGCTTTTGTAGATAATTATTTACCTTTATTTTATTCATAACATAGTTTAAAGTTTATGATGCAGTTCCTATTATGAACTACATTTATTTGTAATATTCTTTTGGTGTGGAACGTAAAAAGTCCAAACGTTTACTTGATTAATTTGTCTCAAAAGTTAATTTTAGTAAAAATTGCTCTATATTACTTATCTATGGGCCTGGTGGTAACGTATAGTGAAAGAAGCCTTGTGTGTCATATGAAACACCTGCGATTAGCGAGTGGGTTAATAATAGACCTTTGTACAATACACGGCGATCTACTACGACAATGATACTATTGGGTCATGATAACCCCTCTTAAGCTAAGTGCCCTTTCTGCTTACTCTTAAGCTACTTTTATCTAGCCTATTGGAGCGTAAACTAGTGGTGAGTGACTTTTGACCATACTTGTGCACCATATTAAGTGTAACCTAAGCTCGTGTGAGACGTTGGTGTGTCATATGCATCATCGATGCATTGGAACCCCTGCTCAACCTTTGACTATTATTTACTTTTCGAGCCATCTCGTGGCCTGAACCCACCCCCTTTGGTTATGTGTGATATTGGGTCTATATGTTCATCCACATAATCCGTATCGACGAAGTTATTTGGTGCTCGATCATTTCCAGGTCAACTTAGTATACCATTTCGAGTTAGCAACCCTAGTTGGCTACTCAGCATTCAACTAATTTGGCTCTACCTCTATCTTTCAACCCTTTAAGCTACTTAAATGACCTCATCTAAAGTCCTAAGCCTCAATAACTCCACTATATGGCTAATCTCAGTTTTAAGCCAAGAAATGAACCATGCTATAGTTCGGTTCTTGGGTTCATCAACATCACATCGAATCATCAGTAATTAGAATTCTTTAACATACTGATCCACTGATTTGCTACCTTACATCAAGTCTTGGAGTCTTCGAAATGTATCTTGTTCATAGTATTCTAAAACAAACCTACTCCGCAGAACCCTCTTCATTTTATTCCACGTCCGAATCTCATATTGGGCTCTCCAACGCGCGTTCTGTAACTTTTTCCACCACATTGCTGCATACCCAGAAAATTCTAATCAACTACTCTAATATAACAGCATTCTCATAGTCATAAAGTTAAATATCTTTTATATCTTTTCTTCCTAGTCTAGGTAGTCATTGGCACTACCAAACCCATTAAAACTCGAGATCCATACTTTGAGATGCTTGGCTCCCCTAAGAGCTCTAAGCTTACACTCCTCAAATCCATCATACTACTCCTCCTCCTCAACTTCATCTAACTCAAGTCTCCTTCTAGCAACTCTATCGACACATCGAGTTGGAGCTTAGCTCATATGAATTGGCTCTGAGGCTTGTTGCTCATCCATTTTGCCTTCTTAGCTTATCTCTCATTTCTCAACCTTATTCAACAACAACTCTTTCTTGCGACATAGTTTCTATGACCCTTGTACAGAAACAACTAGATTGACCACAATAGTAGTAACGTCTTATATCTACTCATCAATAATTCGTAGGGTTTGTTGGGTAACATGACCATTACTACAACCATGAACATTACTCTCGGTATCATTAATCTCTCCTTGAACACTAGGATTCGACATTCTCAATACAAAGCTTCAGAAAACACTCTACCAACATAAGAAATTCCCACACACACTTAGAAACACAAATCAAACAATGAACTACAAACTTGCTCTATTCTTCTAGTGGAAAACAGAGTATCAGAACAATGCACTAGTTGGAACTACATCAACATAGCTTTCAGTCGCAACCTCAAGCTCTGATACCAAGATTATATGATGTGCTTAGAAGCTCAATAATCACTAGGGCTTACCATAAGGAATGGGAACCAAATGGATCCTTCGAGATATCAAAGAAAACTAGAATGGAACAGTTGGCAAACATAATACAATAGCTTACGTAAAGCTGCTCGAAGGATGTGACTCACCAACAAACATAACACAACTTAATACTTCACTTAATGTGATGCACAACCTAATGTTAAGTTCTACCCTCCACCAATCGCGAGCTACTCAGGAAGATTAGATCAGAGTATAAGAAATTGTACTAAGAGATGAATATCTCACAAGAACAAGTATATTCAATATGTGAAAGGAATATATCATGTGCGACTACAAAGAAAAGGGACTATTTATAATAAGTCCCTAGGACAACAAGAAAACCTAAGTAATTACAATAAAGAGTAATAAAAAAATACTATCATAGTACATTCCCAAAAGGGTAAAAAGAGATAAATAGAATAAAGGAATATAGTACAATGTTAAAAAGAAAAAAGGAATAACAAGTAGCACGCTGTGGTTAGGTATACGTTTTAGGGTCTGAGGATGCTAGAGTTGAGTTACACTGACATTAGGGAGGTTGTTGACGAAGGGTACTCAAAGTTGCCAAGACGAACAAAGGATGCTGCTATTTAGTAGGCCAAAAGAGAAGGACCCGCCGTATAGGGGGCATCAACCTCAACACATGAGGATACGGTTGGTGGGAGCAAGCTTTGATGTGTATTAACCTTTGCCTCAACACTCAATAGGTTGGCTTCGACACATGAGGGGTCGACAATGGCATAAGGATTAGAATAGAGTAAGGTATATCTAAGTTAAGTTCTCAAGGAGTTCGCCCACCATTCTTTTGTATATTGTTTCTCATCCTCAATAGGCTAATGAGAGAGAATCCTGCTAATGAGAGAGAATCCTTCTAGTGAGAGATTGAAGGCCTCGGAGGTATGCACAAGTAAGAGGGCCAGAGGTCGACAGTCCATCAGCTAGGTTCCTAAATGTGTTATCTAGATGCCTGGTTTAAGTCGATCGAACAAGATGACTTGTTAGGCTAAGCTAGGATATCGGTACTAATGTATGTCACGTACATGAGCAAGCCATACTCTTGATGCATTTGCATTGCTTGGCTGGAAAACTATAAGATAACGTAATTTGACTAACTGCTTAAACAATGTACCTGTTGTTATGCTTGTTTTTATGTGTTTATCCACTATCACTCAGCTCACAGTAGCTAAGATAATAAGTTTATCTTATCCTCAAGTTACAAATAAATAGATAAAAGAATTGGAGTGACAAAGAGTCTTCAAAAACTCTAGTTGAAGATGGGCTCTTAAGAGAAGTTGTTGACTATACGATATAACTTAAGTACATGAAGATAGCTTTTCAAGAAAGTGGTAAGTGTTATACTTTCACCAAAGGATTAATATAGTTACGGTAGTCTAAAAACATGTATTTGTAAAAGTGATACTATGTTGTATAGAAGTATGTAACTATAATACTTGGAGTACGGCATACTAATGTGGAAGCTTATGCTATTATTGGTCATATTGAATGAGAAATTATTTGAAAGTAGTTGTTTATAGAACAAAAGAGTATGTAGAATGTAGTTTCTACCTTATTCTTAACTCAACAATGGTAGTAACAAACCATCTTCAGATACCAAGAGTTTGAAAAAAAAATTTAAGCAGACAACTAAAAGGTAGGGCGTTTTAATATACAATTTCAATCCCAAAACATTAATTATTTTTACTCTTATTATAATCATAATTCAAAATTAATTTATCATTATTAATTTTTTATAATTTGCAGCATTAAATCAGAAATCTGGAAGGCTAAAATAGCTACTTCCAAATGGGTTTAAGATGTAATTTTCTTAATTTATCCAATTTTTATATTTTTACTAATTTATAATATTAATACATATATATATAATACCATAAAATAATCAAATGATAGAAAATCAAAGAAAAATAATTCCTATTCTTCCATTAGGAATCACGTCCAGCTCATACATACATACA